>WSYH01003028.1:0-74021 GCA_036426205.1 Ascaphus truei
CCCCCCCCCCCTCCTCACAGTCTCTGGGCCCTCCAGCTATGCCCCCTCCCGCTACGCCCCCTCCCCTCCCAATCTCCCACTTCCGGTCCGCGTCCCTCCGCCCGTAATGCACCGGGCCACAACCTCCATCTTCCCCCACCCCCTAGCATAGGGCCAGCATTGGCCCCACCCCCGCAGCACACCGGTGCGCGCGGGAGCAGGAACGTGGTGGCGTGCCTGCAGCGGGGCCGGCGGCATCTGCTGTGACCAGCCGCCGGGCCCCCCGCTGCACCGCCACCCCCCCTTGCAGGATAGAACAGTGTCCCACTCCCCCGCAGCCACCGGACACCCCCCTGCAGCCGCGGGACACCCCAGTACCGCCCGGCCCACCGCAGCATCGGCCCCACCCAGCACCGCAGGCACCTTCACGCCGCGCGCCCTGCAGGTAAGTCTGATTTTTATATATATATATTGGGGGTATTGGGGATTTTTTTTTATATACATTGGGGGGGTTGGGGTATTTTTTATATGCATTGGGGGGGTGGGGTATTTTTTTATGCATTGGGGGGGGGGTTGGATATTTTTATATGCATTGGGGGGGTTGGGGTATTTGTTATATGCTTTGGGGGGGTTGGGGTATTTTTTATATGCATTGGGGGGGTTGAGGTATTTGTTATATGCATTGGGGGGGGGTTGGGGTATTGTTATATGCATTGGGGGGGGTTGGGTATTTTTTATAGCATTGGGGGGGTTGGGTTATTTTGTTATGTATTGGGGATATATATGTAGCCCTTTTGTGTAACGTCTGAACTAAGGGGACTACGGTGCAGAAACCTGTGGCTTCAGGAGCTCTGAACCTCCGCCATATTGGAGCCTGGGGGTATACCTTTACAATTGTGGTGCAGCGCCTCAACTTACCCAGGATCCCCATTATGAGATTATACCACTGAGCAAGAACCTAACAACAGCAGTATGCAACAAGCAAACCTTTATATCACACAATAAAACAAATGAATGCAGACTTATCATATAACATTTACATACACACCACCCAGTGGCTCGGCCACACCTTATTGGGATAGTGTCCTGTACATAAGCAAACTCGCCGCTATCCTAGGAGTAGTCTCATAACCAGGATAAGTATGGTACCATATGCAATTCTCTTAGGAAACCCAATTAGTTAGTGGGAGGCGGGATCAGCGCCTGGTGACCGGTGAGGTAGAACGTGTAGAAAGGATACCTTCCGGTCACTACGATGACCTTGACACTCCACAGGGCCCAGTGATAATCCAGCCTTGTGCCGTTCTCTCCCTTCTGCAGCACCATCAGACGGGGAAATCCAAGATGGCGGCCGCAACTCCGCAGCTCCGCATATGAACCACTAAAGGGAAACGGTCCCTGACGACTATGGGCGTCCTTACAAATACAGCACCTACGATGCGCGGGGAAAGACTCTGGGGCTGTGGGCATACCCACCTAAGAGATAGGGTCACTGACCCTCTGCTCTCGACACCGAGGTCCGCCAACCTCCTCCTTACCTCCTCGCTGCTCTGCCCCACCGGCCCAACACGCATCCGGTTCTGCATACACAGTTCGCATCCCATGTGTCCTCAGCCTCAGCGACTTCTCACCACTCAGAGTTTCAAGTTCAACCCTTCCAAGTCTCTTACTCGGATATATTACCCTTGCGCGTTCCCTCGAGCTAGCGCAGGCCCAAACGGTACGCAGGAACTTCAATGGCAAACAGGGACCATATGGCCGCTGCCTATGATTGACAGCGCGGAACCTTGTAATATATGCACATCCGTACATTCTCCCCCCCCAAGAATCAGCGTCCCGCTGGGACTACTAAGCACATATAGTATTAACTATGTACACAACCCTCTTTGCCTAGATTAGGTTACACATATATTAACAGTACCATCATAGTTGCATCCATGTACGAGCCCACTGTGAGCTCATAATGGGGTTGCCCAAAATGATAATAGCCATTCGCCATGGGAGGTGACGGTTTCTTTGACTTCGGCGGGGGGGTTGATCTTTTCCTCTGCAGAGTGCTCAAGGTCTCACTGGTTATTTCCATTCTACCCTTGAGGGTGTGTTCAGGCCATAGCACAGTCCTTTGGGTGTAAACAGGACTTGGGGTCTATGAGGCTGACTCACGGGAGTCAATTGATCATGTTCGGGCCAAAAGGCCTCTTTACCCGTGGCTCCTTCGGGAGATGACCTCCACGGCCGAAGGCCCTTTGAGAGGTTCCTTCCATGGTCCTCAGAGTGGCAATTTTTACAGTCTCTGGGCCATCCTCGTGGTGTTCAACTTCTCATCTTAGGGGCCTGGCTGGAATTTCCAAGTCGTCCCACTACTTGATGTATGGGAAGCAGATAGATTCCTATGCCACAGCCTTTACGCGGACTTCAGATCCTTTGGATTCGGTACACAGGACGGACCAGGCATCTGTGACTCAATCATACACACCTCCCGCAACCGACATTTTTCCCCGGTAACACCAAGTGCTGTAAAGAGCTGATCCCACATTTCGTGCGATTAGTTCTACGAGGACCAATCCGGGGTGAATTTCCTCTGTGACGTACTTTACTGTGATGTAGCGCCTTTTATTTCAGAATTGCAATATGCCGCAGTTCGGTCCGTTCAGCCATCTTTAGGCCAGCTGTATAATGTCCTCTAGCGCTGGACATACGAAAGGGCTAGTCCTATTGGATTACAACACGTAGATAATCGCAGGCGCACATCACCGGTAAACGGGGCTTTTTCTTCCGAACATCAAGAAATCGGAGATACCGGTGGACTCAATGTCGGGTACCATTATACGCAGTTACCCAATGCTTCGAGTTGTTTACTCCACTCGTCTTTCTCGGGGCTCGTCAAGGTTCCTAACATATCTACAGAGTGCGCATTGAACCGTTCAGGCAGCGCATCACCCCGGGGGGTGGTAGGGGTAGTACGCATTTGGCAATGTTCAGTCGAGTGAGCAAACTCCCGTATCAGGGGACTTCCAAATCCTGCCCTGATCGGCAAGGAAGACGATTTGGAGCTAGGCAAATGAATGAAATATTCTCCATAGTATCGAGGCCACCGTTACGGCCCTTCTGGTTCTGTCGTCGGGAACGCTGGGGCTACATCGTTGTGTGTGGTCAGTGATCAACAAGAATACATAAATCGCCCGGACTGTCTGGCGTTCGATAACAGACGAAGAAAATCCATACATAGAGGGACGTCTCCCGTTCTTCTTGCGGAATACCACAATGGGTGAGGCTGTTACGGGCTCGAGATGTCCGCACGATGCCAGCCGTTTTCATTCCTCGTCGATAATCCCCCACTTCGTCAGCATCTGTGAGCAAGCCGGCGGGGCGCCGATCCCGGAAGGGGGGTGGCGCGCTCAGTCGGATGGTAGGCCTGGCGGGACTGAGACTGCACCCACATCCATGTCACCAGTGGAAAACACCCCTCGGTCGTTGTAGCTCATACTGTAGCCTCTTCTCCACTCATCCGGGAGGGCGAGTCGCCAAACGTCAAATTCCAATGCCGCGCCGCATGGTAGCGGCGAGCTCTAGCTAGTCCGTCGAGGCCTCTCCTCGGAAGTTTACCGGTATATCCTCCCTCAGAGTCTGCCCGCCGCGTCAATAGTCATCGGGTACGGCCGATATTATTCTGACATATTACCCACGGCTGCGCTCGGGATCTTCCAGGGCCATTTCCTTGACCGAGGTTAGTACCTTGTAGCCCAAACGTTGTTCGTCCTGGGCCACCACTCTCCAAGGTGTGAAGATGCTGACTCATACCGACGTGGCGGGGGGGTAATGGCAAAGCGCGCAGACCATCATTCGTCACTTCCCCGGGGGAATTGGGGCTCAGTCCCCAGTCTTGGCTGTTAGAGGACCACCATGCTTTCCTGGTCGCAAATTGTTACCGCAGGACTACTTGAAGGGCGGGGACAGGCCCTAGGGCAGCACGTGGGGCTTCCTACCGTTCATGAAAAACTGGCGGAATACGCCCCTGCGCACAATGTTCAGCGTGGTCCCAGATGATTTGGGGCGCTGGGCGGGGTCCTTCAGGCTCTGGGGCACACTAGGGCCTCCACTCCATGGGGGGTGATTGTGTACCAGATTCAGCTGGAGAATCATAACTGGCAACCTTTACGACTCCGTCTATGGGGTAATTCTCATGATCAGTCCCCGTAGCCGCAGGGCATCCGCGATAGCAACGGTTAGTTGATGTAGGTGTTGTCGTAGAAGGGCACGGATATTACGAATCGTATACTTGGGATCCGTTTGTCCAAAAACATGCGGCGGCGTACGATGCTTCGATAACTCGCGAATAATTGGAGGCGGGGGCCGATCGCGAGCCCGTGAGGACAGGCAGGTCAATCCTGGTCATCCTTCAGGGGTTGGCACGGCATTGAATGCGGCGGTCGGGACGACGTTCTTCGTTGAGGTGGGGCAGTGGGCCACGCAAGTGTCCCTCTTTCCACAGGCAATAACCACCTGTATTGGCTGAGTAAGCCTCGTACTCTCCTGGTGGGGGGGATCCGACCTGGTCGGGGCAGAGGTCGGGTTGCACGGGGGTGGGGGCATCCTACGGGGGTCAGGGGTCCCAGATTCAGGCGGCAATCGGTTGGGGTTCCACTTTTCTTGGCCCTCCTACCTCCGAGCTGGGCTTCTCTCCCTGGTGGGCAGGGTCACGCCCCAGCTAGCACCGTCCTATGCGCTTGAACCGGGTCCATTAGGGTCGTGAAACGGAAACGCTGTGTCCAGGCGTGTAGGCAGTACTGACCCGCACCGAACGGGGTGCTAGGGTAAGAGGCCCGCAACAGCGTGAGTGGTGCGTAGTCCCGTGTAGCTTCTATCCTTGGTAAACGCCTTTCCTCACCAGATCCAGAGGTCCAGGTGCAATCAGTTGAGCAAAATCGGACACCATTTTCTCCCTCTTTATGGGTTTAACGCATTTATATGAAATTTGGACATAACGTGTACGGTCCACAGGGGCTCCATAGCCGGCTACGGTTGGCCCTTTTTTTTTTTTCATCCAGAGCAGATACGATAAGATCGGCCGCGTCAGCTTCGGATGTATCTCGGTTAGTAGGGCACATATGGGGACGCGGCGGGCGTCGTAAGCACTCAATATGGTGGTCTGCGGACGCGTCCGTGAGGTCCCATTCAGGCAGATACAGGTTCGGTAGATCCCAAACAGTCCTTATCCTACTCTCCCTTGAGGAGTGGGTTTCTCGCCGGAGAAGAGCTTTTAACTTCCTGTCTGGAGAGACGGGTGGTTGTGGGATAGAGGCGGCTATCGGGGAATAGAGTGTTGTCTCCTGGTAAGCTGTCCCCGGACTGCAGGGGTAAGGCGTCCCAATCTGATAGCTAAGGCGTTGAGGAGGCACCGCAGGAGGACGGGGTGGACGAAGAGACTAGGCTCAGTGTGGATGGCCAAGAGGGTGGTAGGCCACGGTCAGGGAGTGGTCGGGGCCCTCCCGTCGCGGCACCTGTGGGGGAGCATTCTCTCTAGGGGTGAGAAGGTGGCCAGGGGCAGCGAGGTGTCCGCCTGGACTAGGGGGCAGCGCACCCCCGTTGAGCCTCGGGCAGTCAGCAGTACAGCAGAGTATATGGGGCAAAAGCCATCGGGGCAATATCTTGTTCTTAGTGGCATACAGATCCGGCGCCAGGTCTGGTATGGTCATAAAAGTGGTCTGTACCGTTTTGGGCGGGCTTGTCCAGGAGAGGAAGGCTTTCGGACTGTTAGGTCCTATGTGCCTACGAGATTCATGGCGGGGGACCATGCCACACGCGAAAAACACGGTAGTCAATGGGGGATCACGGCCGTTGGGCCCACTTTGCGCACATCGAGAGCGCGGGTGGCACCGAATGATGTGGGTTGTTGACAAATTAGAGACAAAAAATTGGGGGCACCCCAGGTCTAAGATCTCAGCAGCGCCTCCAAATGTAGCCCTTTTTGTGAACGTCTGAACTAAGGGACTACGGTGCATAAACCTGTGGCTTCAGGAGCTCTGAACCTCCGCATATTGGGAGCCTGGGGGTATACCTTTATCACTTGTGGTGCAGCGCCTCCACTTACCCAGGATCCCCATTATAGAGATTATACCCTGAGCAAGAACCTAACAACAGCAGTATGCAACAGCAACCTTTTTATATCACACAATAACAAATGATATGCAGACTTATCATATAACATTTACATACACACACACAACGTGGCTCGGCCACACCTTATTGGGATAGTGTCCTGTACATAAGCAACTCTGCCGCTCTCCTTAGGAGTATGTCTCATAACCAGTAAAGTATGGTACCATATGCAATTCTCTTAGGAAACCCAATTAGTTAGTGGGAGGCGGGATCAGCGCCTGGTGACCGGTGTAGGTGCACGTGTAGACAAGGATACCTTCCGGTCACTACGATGACCTTGACACTCCACAGGGCCCCAGTGATAATCCAGCCTTGCGCCGTCTCTCCCTTCTGCAGCACCATCAGACGGGGAAATCCAAGATGGCGGCCGCAACTCCGCAGCTCCGCATATGAACCTCACTAAAGGGAAACGTCCCTGACGACTATGGGCGTCCTTACAAATACAGCACCCTACGATGGCGGGGGAAAGACTCCTGGGGCTGTGGGCATACCCTACCTAAGCAGACGGGTCACTGACCCTCTGCTCTCGCACCCGAGGTTCCGCCAACCTCCTCCTTCACCTCCCTCGCTGCTCTGCCCCACCGCCCACACGCATCCGGTTCCTGCATACACAGTCTCGCATCCCATTGGTCCTCAGCCTCAGCTGACCTTCTCACCATCAGAGTTCATAGTTCAACCCCTTCCAAGTCTCTTACTTAATATTACCCTTCGCGCGCTTCCCTCGCGCATGCGCAGCCCAACTGGTACGCAGTAACTTCGCTGGCAAACAGGGACAATATGGCGCTGCCTATGTAATTGACAGCGCGGAACCTTTAATATATGCACATCCTTACATTCTCCCCCCCCCAGAATCAGCGTCCCGCTTGGACTACCTAAGCACATATATTAACTATGTACACAACCCTCTCTTCCTAGATTAGGTTACACATCTATTAACAGTACCATCATAGTTGCATCCTATGCCGAGCCCACTGTGAGCTCATAATGGGGTGCCCAAACATAGATCATAGCCATTCGCATGGGAGGTGACGTTTCTTTGACTTCGGCGGGGGGTTGATCTTTCCTCTGCAGAGTGCTCAGTCTCACTGGTATTTCATCTCTACCCTTGAGGGTGTGTTCAGCTAGCACAGTCTTTGGGTGTAAAACATGGACTTGGGGTTCTAGAGGCTGACTCACGGGAGTCAATTGATCAATGTTCGGGCCAAAAGGCTCTTTACCCGTGGGCTCCTTCGGGGATGCTCCACGGCCGGAAGGGCCCCTTGAGAGGTTCCTTCCATTGGATCCTCGAGAGTGGCAATTTTTTTACAGTCTCTGGGCCATCCTCGTGTGGTTCAACTTCTCCATCTATGGGCTGGCTGGAATTCCAATTGTCCGTCCCACACTTGAGTGTATGGGAAGCAGATGATTCCTTGCCACACCTTTACGCGGCCTCAGACTCCTTGATTCGGTAACAGGAGACCAGGCATCTGTGACTCCACCTCTACACACCCTCCCCACCCCCCGGTCGGCCAATATGTAACAGAGTTTCCCAAGAACCACATTAAGTTGGGTAACGAGGACCCATCTCCGGGGGTGAATTTCCTCCTGTGACGTACTTACTTGTGATGTAGCGCCTTTTATTTCCCAGCATTCAATTGCGCAGTCTCCGTTCAGCCATCTATAGGCCAGCTGTAAACTGTCCTTAGCGCTGGACATATCGAAAGTGCGTTCCTATTGGATACACCTGTAGATATCGCAGGCGCACATCACCGGTAAACGGGCTTCTCTTCCGAACATCAAGAAATCGGAGATACCGGTGGACTCATGTCGGGTACACATTATACGCATGTACCAATGCTTCGAAGTGTTTACTCCACTCGTCTTTTCGGGCTCGTCAAGGTTCCTAACATATCTAACAGAGTGCGATTGAACCGTTCAGGCAGCGCCTCGGGGTGGTACGGTAGGGTAGTACGCGATTTGGCAATGTTCAGTAGAGTGAGCAACTCCCGTATCAGGGTGGACTCTCACAAATCCCTGCCCTGATCGGAGTGAAGACGATTTGGTAGCTAGTCCAATGAATGAAATATTTCTCCATAGTACTCGGGCCACCGTTACGGCCTTCTGGTCTTCGTAGGGAACGCTGGGGCGTACTATGTGTAGTGGTCAGTGATCAACAAGAACATTAATAAATCCCCGGACTGTCGGCGCTCGATACAGAGAGAAAATCAATACATAGACGGGACGTTCCCGTTCTTCTTGCGGACATACCACAATGTGGTGAGGCGTACGGGCTCCGAGATGCCGCCGATGCCAGCCGTTTTCATCTCGTCGATTAATCCCCTCACTTCGTCAGCATCTGTGAGGCAAGCCGGCGGGAGCGCATCCGGAAGGGCGGGTGGCGTCGCTCAGTCGGATGGTATGGTGGGGGCACTGCGACTGCACCACCACATCCATGTCACCAGTGGAGAACACCCCCTTCGGTCGTTGTAGCTCATCCTGTAGCCTCTTCCTCCACTCATCCGGGAGGGCGAGTCGCCAAAGTCAAATTCCAAGCCGCGCGCTATGGTAGCCGGCGAGCTCCTAGCTAGTTCCGTCGAGGCCTCCTCCTCGGAAGTTACACGGGTTATCCTCCCTAGCGTCTGCCGCCGGTCAATAGTCATCGGGTACGGGGATATTCTGCACATATACCCAGGTGCGCTCGGATCTTCCGGGCCATTCCTTGACGAGGTTAGTACCTTGTAGCCCAAACGTTGTTCGTCCTGGGCCACACTCCTCCAAGGTGAAGAGCTGATCCTGATCCGACGTGGACGGGGGGGTGGGTAATGGCAAAGCTGGCGACCATCATTCGTCCTTCCGCCGGGGGAATCTGGGGCAGTCCCCATCTTGGCTGTAGAGGACACCATGCTCTTCCTCGGTCGCAATTTTACCGCAGACCTCTTGAAGGGCGGGACAGGCCGCTAGGGCCAGCACGTGGGGCTTCTCCGCTTCTGAAAAACTGGCGGAATACCGCGCGCACAATGTCAGCGTTGGTCCCAAGATGATTGGGGCGCTGGGGTGGTCCCTTGGGCTCGGGGGCACACTAGGGCCTCCACTTCCATGGGGGTGATTTTACCAGTATTCAGCTGGAGAATATCTAACTGCACCTTTACTACTCCGTCTATGGGGTAATTCATGACTCAGTCCCCGTAGCCGCAGGGCATCCGCCGATAGCAACGGTAGTTGATAGGTGTTGGTCGTAGAAGGGCCGGTATACGATCGTTATTGGGATCCCGTGTCCAACAATGCGGCGGCGTAGATGCCTTCGATAACTACCGCGAATAATGGAGGCGGGGCCGATTCGGGAGCCCGGAGGAGGCGGTAATGCCTGGTCATCCTTCAGGGGTTGGCACGGCATTGAATGCGCCGGTCGGGACGACGTTCTTCGTTGAGGTGGGCAGTGGGCCGCAAGTGTCCCATCTTTCCACAGGCCATAACCACCTGTATTTGGCTGAGGTAAGCCTCGTCTCTCCTGGTGGGGGGGCTCCGCCTGGTCGGGGGACGAGGTCTGGGTGTCACGGGGGTGGGGGCATCCTCGGGGTCAGGGTCCCCAGATTCAGGCGCATCGGTTTTGGGTTCCACTTTCTTGGCCTCCTTACCTCCGAGCTGGGGCTTCTTCCCGGTGGCTAGGTCACGCCCCAGCAGCACCGTCTCATGCGCTTGAACCCGGTCCATTAGGTCGTGAAACGACAACGCTTGTCCAGGCGTTAGGCAGCTACTGACCCGCACCGACACGGGGTGTAGGGGTAAGAGGCCCCGCAACAGCTGAGTGGTGCGTAGTCCGTTAGCTTCTATCCTTGGTAATACGCCTTTCCTCACCAGATTCCAGAGGTCCAGGTGCAATCGTCTGAGAAAATCGGACACCATTTCTCCCTCTTTCTGGGTTAACGCATGAAATTTGGACATCAACGTGTACGTGTCCACCGGGGCTCCATAGGCCTTGGTCAGGCAGTAGATAAGATCGGCCGCGTCAGCTTCCGGATTGTCATCTCGGTAGTAGTGCACCATATGGGACGCGGGGGGCCGTAAGCACTCAACTATGCGTTGTCTGCGGACCGCGTCCGTGCCGGTCCATCAGGCGAGTACCTGTTCGGTATGATCCAACCAGTCCTCTATCCCTACTTCCCCTTGAGGCGTGGGTTTCTCGCCGGAGAAGGCTTTTAACTTCCTGTACTGGAGCGACTGGGTGGTGTTGTGGATAGCGGCGGCTATGGCGGGAATAGAGGTGTCTCCTGGTAAGCTGTCCCCGACTGCAGGGTAAGCGTCCAATCTTGATACGCTAAGGCGGTTGAGGCCAGCCCGCAGGCCGGACGGGGTGGACGACGAGCCTAGGCTCAGGGTGGCTGGCCAACGAGGGTGTAGGCCACGGTCAGGGGAGTGGTCGGGGCCTCCCGTCGCGGCACCTGTGGTGGGAGCATATTCTCTCCTAGGGGTAGAGGTGGCCAGGGGCGCAGAGGTGTCCGCCTGGACTAGGGGGCAGCGCACCCCCGGAGCCTCGGGCAGCAGCAGTATATGGGGCAAAGCCTCGGGGCATATATCTTGTTCAGTGGCATACAAGATCCGGCGCCAGGTCTGGTCATGGTCATAAAAGTGGTCTTGTACTTGGGCATTGTCCAGGAGAGGAAGCTTTCGGACCTGTTCGGTCACTGTGCCTAACGAGATCATGGCGGGGACATGGCCCAGCGCGAAAACACGGTTCAAGGGGATCCCGCGCCGTTGGGCCCACTTGCGCACCTCGAGCGCCGAGGGCACCGACATGATGTGGGTTGGTTGCACAATAGAGACAAAAAAATGTGGGGGCACCCCAGGTCTAAGATCTCAGCAGCGCCTCCAAATGTAGCCCTTTTTGTGAACGTCTGAACTAAGGGACTACGGTGCATAAACCTGTGGCTTCAGGAGCTCTGAACCTCCGCATATTGGGAGCCTGGGGGTATACCTTTATCACTTGTGGTGCAGCGCCTCCACTTACCCAGGATCCCCATTATAGAGATTATACCCTGAGCAAGAACCTAACAACAGCAGTATGCAACAGCAACCTTTTTATATCACACAATAACAAATGATATGCAGACTTATCATATAACATTTACATACACACACACAACGTGGCTCGGCCACACCTTATTGGGATAGTGTCCTGTACATAAGCAACTCTGCCGCTCTCCTTAGGAGTATGTCTCATAACCAGTAAAGTATGGTACCATATGCAATTCTCTTAGGAAACCCAATTAGTTAGTGGGAGGCGGGATCAGCGCCTGGTGACCGGTGTAGGTGCACGTGTAGACAAGGATACCTTCCGGTCACTACGATGACCTTGACACTCCACAGGGCCCCAGTGATAATCCAGCCTTGTGCCGTCTCTCCCTTCTGCAGCACCATCAGACGGGGAAATCCAAGATGGCGGCCGCAACTCCGCAGCTCCGCATATGAACCTCACTAAAGGGAAACGTCCCTGACGACTATGGGCGTCCTTACAAATACAGCACCCTACGATGGCGGGGGAAAGACTCCTGGGGCTGTGGGCATACCCTACCTAAGCAGACGGGTCACTGACCCTCTGCTCTCGCACCCGAGGTTCCGCCAACCTCCTCCTTCACCTCCCTCGCTGCTCTGCCCCACCGCCCACACGCATCCGGTTCCTGCATACACAGTCTCGCATCCCATTGGTCCTCAGCCTCAGCTGACCTTCTCACCATCAGAGTTCATAGTTCAACCCCTTCCAAGTCTCTTACTTAATATTACCCTTCGCGCGCTTCCCTCGCGCATGCGCAGCCCAACTGGTACGCAGTAACTTCGCTGGCAAACAGGGACAATATGGCGCTGCCTATGTAATTGACAGCGCGGAACCTTTAATATATGCACATCCTTACATATATATATATCAAACACACACACCACACACACACATTCCCAGTAAGGCTTTCTCCCCACTGGCGCTGAGCGCGCTCATGCTTGGAGAGCTCTCCAAGCAGGAGTGCTGAGTGTCCTTTAAATTTTCACGGTGGGGGAAAGGGGAGGGGGGGACGCTGCAGGGGAAGCTGAGCGCGCTAGAAAGTTAAAAAAAATGTATTTACCCAAGCGCCGGTGAGCGTGTGCCCGCGCATCGCGTCAAGCGCCGCCCGCTCAGCGCTAGCGGGGACGCAGCCTAAGATATATCTATCAATCTTACTGGGAATGTATATGTATGTATTGGGTAGGTGGGGTTTTTGTATGCATTTGGGGGGGGAGGTTGTATATATTTGGGGGTGGGAAGTTTTTTGGTATATATCTTGTGGGGGAAGTGTGTGGGGGGGGCAGAATGAGTGAGCGTGGGGTAATTGACGGAGGGAGAAGAGAGAGGGGGTGAGTGAGGAAAAGAGGGAGTAAGAGTAATAAGCATGGGAGAGAAATACATGCGAGGCGGGAGAGTGAGATGGGGTGAGACGGATGGGATAGAAATACATGGGATGGGGGTGGAAAGAGGGGGGGCTTGTGAGGTGTTAAATGGTGGGGTGGCGGGCGGCGGGCAATACCGCCGACACGGGGGGGGGGCCTGCTTAAAATGTTTGTCCCGGGCCCCACGATTTCTGTTGGCGGCCCTGATTATGTTCCCCACACTTCAAGCACCCCCATCATTTAAACATGTTATTTGTAAAGAACAGCTTCACAGTATGGAAGCATTGGAAACAGTGACAAACATCCAACGTAAATCTAAAAATATCCAATTAGCTGAAATATATAAAAGCATCTCAAAATATTACTTCTATTAAACGTTGGGGGGGCCAGTGTTTTGATCCAAAGAGGATTAAAACTAAATGTGAAAAATATTACTCTGCACAATATAACTGTAACAACTCCATATCAAAATGAAATCAACATCCTTTAGTAATATACATTTTAATTGAAAAATGACTCGGTTAGTGTAACTCACTGGTCACAACCCAACTAAATAATACAATCACTAATGAGGAAATAGGGCAGGCTATGAAAACCTTGCAATCTGCCAAAGCCCCAAGCCTGGGTGGGTTCACCAATCAATATTACAAGAAATGTGACAATTCCTCAAGTGTACACTTTTTAATTACATTTTAAATGGGAGCAATTTCCATAAATACAGATCCAATCTAATATTACAGTGATCCCAATGGAGGGGAAGGATCCAAATTGTTGTACCAACGATAGGCCAATTTTGCTCTTAAATTTTGATGTAAAAATGATCACTAAAATCTTCCCCACCAGACTCAACTGTTACATGCCTAATATTATCCTCCTTGCTCAGGTGGGGTTTGTTCCAGGCCAATAAGCCCTTAATAACATGGATCTACATCATAAAAAAAAAGGCAATTTAAATTACTTCAACATTCTTTAATGAAGAAATTTTCTACAGGGACTTCAAAGCTGTGATGAAGGTTGAAAAAAGACGTACGTCCATCAAGTTCAACCTATGCTAAATTTAGACAACAGATACTTTATTCTATATCTATACTTACTAATTGATCCAGAGGAAGGCAAACAAAAAACCCCATTAAGGGGAAAAATTAATTCCTTCCTGACTCCAAGAATTGGCAATCGGATTAATCCCTGGATCAACATCCTTCACATGTATACTTATTTGGTATATCCCTGTATACCTTTCCCATCTAAAAAGATGTCCAACCTTTTTTTGAACAAATCTATTGTATCTGCCATCACAGTCTCCATGGGTAATGAATTCCACATTTTAACTGCCCTTACTGTAAAGAACCCTTTCCTTTGTTGCTGGTGAAATTTCCTTTCCTCCAACCTTAAGGGACGGCCCCGAGTCCTTTGTAATGCCCGTGGGATGAATAGTTCTTTTGAAAGCTCCTTGTACTGTCCCAGAATATATTTGTATAAAGTTATCATATCCCCTCTTAGACGCCTCTTTTCTAATGTAAATAAATCTAATTTAGCTAGCCTCTCCTCATAAGTTAGAATGTCCATCCCCTTTATTAATTTGGTGGCTCTTCTCTACACTCTCTCTAGTTCCATAATGTCTTTTCTTAGGATTGGTGCCCAAAATTGTACTCCATATTCAAGGTGTGGTCTTACTAATGCTTTGTAAAGGGGCATAATTATGTTTACTTCCCTTCCATCCATTGCCCGTTTGATGCAAGATAAGATCTTGTTTGCCTTTGCAGCTACTGCATGCCATTGGGCACTATTGCTAAGCCTGCTGTCTACAAGCACTTCTAAATCCTTCTCCATCAAGGATTCCCCCAATATATCTCCATTTAATTTGTAAGTCGCCTTTTTATTCTTGCATCCCAAATGCATAACCTTACATTTATCTGTATTAAACCTCATTTGCCATTTACCTGCCCACGTTTCCAGTCTCTCCAAGTCCTTCTGAAGAGAAATTACATCCTGCTCTGATTCTATTACCTTACACAATTTAGTATCATCAGCAAAGATGGAGACTTTGCTCTCAATCCCAACCTCTTCTTCTGGCGGTGTTACATTGAATAAAGCAGGCAAGGTTTTACTCTACACACCCTTTCAGTAATGCTACAGCCTCTTACATTTCCACACCTACACTGGCGACACACTTTATTCGAGCTCGGCTAGTCCCACGAATTCGGGTATACCCGGGTGTATTGAGGTTTGTGACTGTTTTCTGCCCGAGTGCATTGGGTTATTTTCCAGGCAGGGATTGAAGCATTTTATTCCCGCTGGCTGCAATACTGCACAGTATATATATATATATACTGCATTACAATTCATGAATTTATGCCATCTGGTAGACACGCGAAGCATTGCAGCCTATTAAATCCTAATCATTATCATTTAACAGATCAGCCGCCCGTCAGCCAGGCATGAACCCAGGCTGGGAAGGCAAACGCAACGGGGCTTGTCAGAGGTGAGGAGCGGCGCATTCCAGGTATCTGCCAGGTACATACTGGGTATTTGCTCGAATAAAGTGTGTCGGTGCAGTACCCACACCATTGATATACACTCCCACTCCACACACACCTTTTGTAAAGCGCTGTATACACTGTGGGCTCTTTACAAATTTATATTTACATACATACACACACACACACACACTCTTACATCACTAATATTCAGGGACTATTTAAACAAGAATATAAAGTGCACACAATGCGCACCAGGGATTATAAAAGTATCATTTATTAATAAAAAATATTACTGAGCGGATCCAATCCCACCTCAGTAGCAATGGTTAAACAACTAGATACAGTTTCAATAAACATGCACCTTAGAAAAAGTTTAATCTAGATCCATGAATGGCATAACACACAGTAAAAAACAATGAAAATTTAGACAGATAAGAACAAGTAAAAACGGAACAACTGTCCTGACTGATGTATGGTAACACACCTATGAAAAACTGTCTAAGGCTGGCAGGGGGAGACGGATACCTACACTGAAGCCGAATGCGGGTCCACGGTGACGTATGAGGATCCGGATCACGGCACCGCAGAGATGGAGTTACCGCATGGGCTTCTAGCAGGCGCCGTCTCAGCCCGTCAGCAAAGACGCGCAGGATGACCTGTCATGACCTCTACGCGTTTCGCACTACGTGCTTCATCAGGAGATCATTTAAACTATTTAAACAAGTCATAAATCGCATACTAAACAGGGGGAGTGTTAGGTTTCAGGCACAGATAACATTCTTATATGCACTGTTTTTGAGTAAACCCTTGCCTGCTTTATTCAATGATCCACCGCCGGAAGAAGAGATTGGTGAATCTCGAAAGCTCGCACAAATAAAATAATTTTGTTAGCCACAGAATGGTATCTATTCATTTTTTATATTTTTTATATATATATACAGCTTAACCCCGTTATAGCACGGCCCTCGGGGGCCACCCACGACCACCGCGTTATAAACGGGGTCGCGGGAAAATGGCCGCCGAAAAATTTTTTTTTATTTTTTTTGTGGTGGTATTGTGTCCGCCGGAGGGGGAAAGCTGAGAACTCTCCCAGCATTCTCAGACCCGGTGGGGCAGCAGCAACAGCACACAGCACTTACCCAGCATCCGGCAGCTCTTCTCCCTGTCTCTGCTTCCTGCTTCTGCTTCCGTCTTGCGAGAGCAAGCTCCCTTAAAGAGACAGTGTGTCTCTGTGTGTGTGTGTATTTGACTGTGTGAGACTGTGTGTGTGTGTCAGTGTGTCAGTGTGTCAGTGTGCGTGAGTGCAGTGTGCTGTGAGTGTATGCAGTGCTGTGAATGTATGCAGTGTGTGGAGTGTGTGTGCAAAAAAAAAAAACTTAATTTTTTTTTTTTTTTTTTATATTTGGGGTCCACGCTCAAACCGCGTTATAGCGGATCGCGCTATAATAGGGTTGAGCTGTATGTGTGTTTCCATGGCCTAAGGATGTCTGCAACTCATTATGATGTCACTAGTATGATGGCACTACTCAGGTGCCAGATATATAGCCTACCAGGTGTTACCCCAGAGAATTGCTTTGGTGCAGGAATCAGAAACTGTCTTTGAAGTAGATATCTGCACCTGGCAACACATTTCATTAAGATGCAAGAAGTGAGGGAAAGTTAACAAACAAAAGGTTTGTTTACTCCACACCCTGGTAATGTAACGTGTGATCACCACAAACAGGACAAGACCGCGGGGCTGAGGTGGGGATGTTAGATAACCACCAACCTACAATCGCGAGACCGAGTCCGGATTGCAGAGTCAGGGTTGTGGAGCCAGGTCAGGGTAGGAGAGTTCAGGTAGGTCAAGGTACTTGCCGTAGTCAGGGGTTGGAGAGTGGAGAGTAGTCGTATATTCGTAGCCATGGTCAAGGAGTGGAGAGAGCGGGAGTCCAGAAGCGAACCAAGGTCGAGGGGTCTAAGAAGGCAGGGGTCCAGGTACGAGCTGAGGTCACAACGGAAGACAAGGCAAGGCAAAGCAACGGCACCGAGTAGCTAGTAGCAAGCACAGGTACATAAAATGAAGTTTATGCTCAGCCAATTGCCATGGGGTTGACTGACCATATAAAGGACCAGGGACCCAATAGGAAGGCTGCAGGGAGTGAGGTCATCAAAGAGAAGTTGTGTGCTGATAGGAGGGAAGGGAATGCATAGCAGGTGATGAGAAGTTGATGTTGATCCTAGCATTATTGCAAACAGCCTGGCATGCGCGCGTGCGGCACGCGCCAGCCTTGTTACCAGCGGGCACGTCAGGAGGGCGGAGCTTGGAGTCCATCCCTCCTGGGTTCTGCCTTGTGCAGCGCGTGCGCGCGTGTGGTGCCTGGCGTGCGTCTGCCGTGTCATATCTGGGAGGCGGGGCCTAAGCCCGACCCTGAAAGTTAATAAACATTCTTTTGTTTATTCTCCAAGAAAACTTCAAAACACCGCTTGTGTTTCCTGAATTGAACATTTAGACCCCAGGGGAAACAGATGCCATTTCCCAATTAGATCAAACTCCAGTATTGTTGAGCAGTTCAAAATGTATTGCTATCATATGATAGATCAGGTATTACTAGGTTTTCCCATCAACTTCAAAGAAACACACACATCATTTCGTTTGAGCATATTTCCTCAACCAATCTGAATCGCCCTACATGTTGATCAATAGGTTTAGAAACACATTTAATCCACAGACAAGGTATCAGTTAGTTAGAGAAGTTTGGAGGGAGAGTTCAGAAAGACCTGTTGGAATTCCAACAGACATCATTTAAGGTAATTATGATCATAATCCTTGTGCACTTGTAAATCTGTATATACAGTATCTGTGTTTTATATCAATGTATGTTTAGATAGGATGAACTGTATTGTTTTGTTAAGCCTGTAATAATTACAAACCTTATAAGGAAGTATACTTAGTACAACCGTGTAATTGTTATATTTATTTATTGTTATATTAATATACCAGAGAAAAGAATCCCCTATCATGAGAGCACTCCAAGGAGTAGCTAAACCTTAATAGGTGACCAAGTGGTATACATTGATAGATAGCCAGGGTAGTAGCTCAACAGAATCGGTAAAGTATTGTGATATGGACTTAAAAACGTAAGTTTATTATGAGAAATACTCAATAAAATGGATCGCAAACCTAAATAGCAGAACAATGGTGCCTAATAAACTCAGCTAATTAAAATGGTTGTGTAGCTTCAAAGGTACTCCTACTGTATAAAGTGTGTGTCACATGGGTTGGAAAGTGCTAGGTAGGCTTATCTTAAATTCATCTATAAAACAGATAAAGCATAAGTGCTTGTATGCAGTGAGACATAGGTCCACTGTATGTAGGCATTGATGTACTGAAAGAACCTGTCGATCCCGGAGTATGGGGAGCGCTCCTAATGATCAAACCAGAGCCTGAAGAGAAAGGGGCCTACAAGTGAGGTGAGAGCCGAGAACCTCACCCTCAGTCCCCGGCGGGAGTGCCACTCCCCGAGTCGGAGTTCGGCTCCTCGGATAAGGAACAAGCGACCCCGCTTACTTAGGCCTCTCTCCGCCGTTGCCACCCCCGGCGCCTGGGAAGGGCAAGGATGTCGCTTACTGCTCCGTCAGCTCGGGATGGTTCCTTCTCCGCCGTCGGCTCCGCCAGTCACCACGACCGTGGGACTCCGCCTCTCCAGTTGTCTCTGCACTGGTGACTTGAGACTCCGCTCCGCTGCGACACAGGTAAGGCCTGTGAGTAATAGCAATGTTCAGGGCACTCGCACACTATCCAGGAAATTCACAAATTGAAAAAATAAGAAAAAAGGGGTGCCAGTATGTGCAAAAGTAAAAAAAAAAAGGCTTTATTTTAAACACGGGCAAGTGGAGTTTGTGACAGAGGGGTCCCCCCACGCGTTTCACGCAGAAATTGCGCTTTCTCAAGGAGTGTGTTTAAAATAAAGCCTGTTTTACTTTTGCACATACTGGTACCCCTTTTTTCTTATTTTCTCAATTTGTGAATTTCCTGGATAGTGTGTGAGTGCCCTGAACATTGCTATTACTCTTGCGGCATTAAAAAAACAAAGCATAAAAAAATGTACCAAGGACTGATGCTGCAAATGCTAATAAAACACCAGAAAAAACATAAAAAAAAACAAAATGTATAATTCCAGGCACAATAGTCTATTTAGAGTCCTCAGCCAGCCAGGGTAACAAGGGATCCTCAAGTTAATTGAAAATCTGGTTCCTCCAGTGAGTATTTCTGTAAAAACTTTTTTTCTTTTGTTATTCATCTTGTCTTTAGGCTCTGAATGTGATCTCTGTCGACTTCTGGTGTGATGCGTGGGCACATGGTGTAGGGCTGTTGCCTAACGCGTGGCAAATTAACCCGTCTTACAGCAACCAATCAGATTGTTTGCTGTAACACGTGTTTACTGCCCTTTGTAATGACGCCAATGGTTTTTCCAACCAATGTTCCACAACACTGCCTACCTATTTGTACAGGTACAAAGTTCCACTGTCCTCCTTTATTCATTTCTTAATAGTCATGATGTCCTTTCAAAGTACATTTTGACTTCTGGATGGGAAATATTGGATAGATTAGCACTCTTCCTGCTTGCCTTGTTGCTATAGCAGCTTCCCACTGTGACATCACAATGACTTCGGTATATAAAGTCTAGCACACCAGGTTTATTTCCTCAGTTACTACTAACATCCATCAGATGAACATTCTAGCTGGTGAAGGTAAGGGAAAAGGTTGAGGGTGTGAGTGTGTGTGTATGTGTATATATATATATATCTATATCTATATATATATAAATATATATATATATATATATATATATTGTAGTTATGGATTGGAGTCCAGCAAGAAGAGACCGCACAAGAGGGGTAGAATTCAAATAGTTTATTTTAAAAAATACAGACACTGTAACCAATGTTTCGGTCCACAGAACCTCAGGGTTGTGCCCATTCTGTGGACCGTAACGTTGGTTACAGAGTCTGTATATTTTCAAATACACTATTTGAATTCTACCCCTCATGTGTGGTCTCTTCTTGCTGGACTCCAACCTGGTAACTATATACAGTATCATTTATATGGGACAAGCATCAGGATTCTCTTGGATATTTGTGTGTGCTAGCTGCTGTGCAAAGTATATATATATATATTATATATATATATATGGTGCTCTCTCAGGAACTGCAAATTCCACTCTTATTCCATAGATCAAGGTTTTGGTCCCATTTCAAGACTTGCACATTTTGTTTAGAACACCTCAATCTTTGATCCCTCCCTGAAGGGAGTAGCGTTCCTAAATCTTAACATTTCATGTCAGGAAGCATCATTTTAGATACAAGTATTAGGTATTGTAATATGTGAGAAATATATCAATCAATGAAGCTCAATGTAACTATAGTGCTCCTCCAAATTATTATTAACATAGAAGTGGTCCACGATATAGAAGAGTTTGAGAACCCCTGGTGTAACGTAATATCTCTCGTTCAGCCTAGGTATCGTTAAATAGCAGTTAATATTGCATCTGGTAGAAACAAAAATATTAGGTGCTTTTATTGCAATTTTATGTCGCAAGTTCTCAACATTGTTGTAAAAATGTACCGAATGCGATATTAAAATTGTGATCACGATGCAATATTTAGTTCCACCAATAAATAGGAGTTATCAGGGTGGGCCTGATGCCAGCCTGGGGGTAGGTGATACAAATTTGCTGTACTTTTTGGCATTAGCCATGTACTGATAAATATCAGAATGTAAGGACTAGCATCAAAAGGAACACAATTGCGTTATTTAGTAACTTTGATGCTGATTTCCGATATTTATAATGTGTGCATTAAAAAATGGGTTATTTTAAGCGGTACAAAGTTGATGACTTGCCCAAAAAATGCTTGGCTTCTAAAAACGTTAATTTAGCTGCATCGCGGTTTGATGTACAGTAGCTAGGCCTCTGCAATATCTCCATTGCACGATCAACAAAGCAGAGCCGGTAAAGGGCTATGAGACTTGAGTTTCACTCGACCAACATTAAAAATAGCAGCAGAGCAGTGGCAATATCTGGAGGAGATGTCGGTTTACTTCCCAAATGATCTCTCTCTTTATAGCGACCAACACCCCTAAGTGATTCTAAAAAAAAAATTCAATCTAATGCACTCCATAATTGACTGCGCAAAAGGAAGGAGAATAGTGCTGGAACACTTTGCTGGCTTCCAGAAAGTAAACAGTTTACTGGATAATTAGAGAATTGTAAGGCGAGGAAGGTGTAAGGCCACGGAACTGTGGCCACTGCTTAATATAATAAGAGGTAATGCAAAGTTAACCAACTGGGACATAATGAAAGTTAATGCATTTTCACCCGTGTGTCTCCCTCATCTCTCGCTGTATTATAGGGGCCTGGGAGAGACACGAATCCTAACAGGATTAATAAGTATGTGGTAAATGTTATGTAGTTTTGTTACATGAAGCATTGTACTGTAAACAGATATATTGTGTCAAAATACATGAATTATGCATTTTCAAAGTAATTTATGTGTGCATTGTACTGTGTTTGTTTTAAAGTACATAAGTGTAGTGAACGATATTTATTTTTCTTGCTGTGGGCGGTCTCTAGAAAATAACGACATATTTGCTACTCAAGTAATTACATTTAAAATTGCCATATAAAAATAGGAATGATTATTTTAATCTCTATCGCGTTGCGGTATGTGTTTTTCTGCCTTATTACTGACATTGTATCCTATGGAAACTCTGAGATATTCTGCGTTACAACGTGATATTCTGCATTATCAGTCGAATAAAGCTGGCTACATCCATACTATACTATTATCTTGTGATTATCATAATGAAAAAAATAATGATTACTTGTATAGTGACAGTACACACAGCACTGTACATAGAATTTTGCAGGCACAATGAGTCCCTGCCCAGATGGGCTTACAATTACATTTTTGGTGCCTGAGGAACAGGGAGATAAAGTGACTTGCTTTAGATCACAAGGAGCTGACTCTGGGGCACTTTCTGTATCAAAAGTCGGTCTTGTTTTCAGTCCATTCCTCACTGAGCCACTCCTTCATAACAATGACCAAGTACTGTATATTAAATTACAGACGGATCCTGCATTTTTTGCAAAGTTTCAGTGCTTAGTTAAACAAAACAAGAATGAAGCAACGACTATGTGGTCAGTGGCGGATTTCCCATTAGCCCAGGGTCAAGGGCGGCGAAATTTGGGGGCGGCAAAAATGTCCGCCACGATATATATTTGCCGCGCTCTCTGGCCTATCGGTCCTGATGGGAAGTCATTTAGCTGTTGCGGCTGCCTCCGTACCTGCCACCCTCTTTCTCCTACTGAACACCCGCATCAAATGATGCAGCGGACGTCACCAACGTGCCGTCACGGCGTCTCGTTGCCAAAGGCAACGCGATGTCTCGGCATTAAATGGCGTCACGACGGTGCGTTACAATGGCACGTTGGTGAAGTCTGCCGTGTCATTTTGATGGTGGATTTTGAAATCCGCCACTGTGTGCGGTACTTTTAAGAACATCTAAGGTAAATGTGGCTATTAGTCAAAGGTATTTCTGGATGTAGCTGCCTGTTTCTCTCCCACTGGCCTTTAGATATTTCGACATAACCCCGCCTAACCCCGTGCCTGCCATGAAATGGTCCTCAGCAGACTTAATGGCGCACCGGATTAACACAGTGGGGGGTCCTTGCGTTTGGATGGGACTCACGCTGTGTGAGTCCTACCGGGCTCCAGCTATCTGTAAGAGACGCGCAGTCAGTGATAGACTGAATCGGTCACTCGACCTGCGCGCCCCTGTTAAAATGTTAAAATGCATGATATTCTTAATCACTAGCTTCTGAGGTTACCAGAGTAACCTTTAAACAGCATTGGAGCTCCATTTTAACCTCCCAGACATTTAATATTTCAAACGTTTACATCTCCTGAATGGAACATCAGAATAATAAAAACAGCGTTGCAACGGGAAATAAGAGATCTCTTAAAGTAAGTAAAATATTAGAAAAAATAACAATTCGCGTGGATTGCTGTTTTAAAGCATGTAGGACCTATGTGACTAACCCAATCAAGATAATCAATAACAGCTGTTCTTAAAGCTGCAGACGAAGCAATATCCTACATGTTTTTTTTTTAAATAAATCAATTCTGTACTATGAGAAAATACTTGTAGCCTTTAAAAACAAACAAAAAAACCAATGCTGAATTACATTTTTTATGTATTATTATGTAACAAGCATTTTTTGTTTCTATAGCAACCATTTACAAAGTCACATCCAGGATTACATAGATTTCAGGATATCCCTGCTTCAGCACAGGTGGCTCAATCAGTGGCTCTGTCTTTGACTGAGCCACCTGTACTGAAGCAGGGATATCCTGAAAACCTGACCTGTTGGTGGCCCTTGTATTGTATTGTATTGTATGTCTTTATTTATATAGCGCCATTAGTGTACATAGCGCTTCACAGCAGTAATACACGTGGTAATCAAATAAATAACAGATAATATAAATAACAGATCATGGGAATAAGTGCTTTAGACATAAAAGTAACATTTCGGAAGAGGAGTCCCTGCCCTGAGGAGCTTACATTCTAATTGGTAGGTAGGGAGAACGTACAGAGACAGTAAGAGGGAGTTCTGGTAAGTGCGTCTGCGGGGGGCCAATCTTTATGTATCCTGTGTTCAGAATATCCACAGTGCTATTCATATGCTTCTTTAAGCAAGTGTGTCTTAAGGTGGGTCTTAAAGGTGGATAGAGAGGGTGCTAGTCGGGTACTGAGGGGAAGGGCATTCCAGAGGTGTGGGGCAGTCAGTGAAAAAGGTTTAAGGCGGGAGAGGGCTTTAGATACAAAGGGGGTAGAAAGTAGACATCCTTGAGCAGAACGCAAGAGTCGGGATGGTGCATAGCGAGAAATTAGGGCTGAGATGTAAGGAGGAGCAGAAGAGTGTAAAGCTTTAAAAGTGAGGAGAAGAATGGAGTGTGAGATGCGGGATTTGATCGGAAGCCAGGAGAGGGATTTCATGAGGGGAGATGCTGAGACAGATCTAGGAAAGAGTAGAGTGATTCTGGCAGCAGCATTTAGGATAGATTGTAGGGGAGACAGGTGAGAGGCAGGAAGGCCAGACAGCAGGAGGTTACAGTAATCAAGACGGGAGAGAATGAGGGCCTGAGTCAGAGTTTTAGCAGTCGAACAACAGAGGAAAGGGCGTATCTTAGTTATATTGCGGAGGAAAAAGCGACAAGTTTTAGAAATGTTTTGAATGTGAGGGACGAATGTGAGAGAGGAGTCGAGTGTGACCCCTAGGCAGCGTGCTTGGGCTACTGGGTGAATGATTGTAGTTCCAACAGTAATGTGGAAGGAGGTAGTAGGGCCAGGTTTGGGAGGAAGTATGAGGAGCTCTGTTTTAGCCATGTTGAGTTTAAGGCGTCGGAGGGCCATCCAGGATGATATAGCAGAGAGACATTCAGAAACTTTGGTTTGTACAGCAGGTGTAAGGTCAGGTGTTGAAAAGTATATTTGTGTGTCGTCGGCATAGAGGTGATAATTAAACCCAAAAGATTTTATTAGGTCACCTAGAGAGAGTGTGTACAGAGAAAAGAGAAGAGGTCCCAGGACAGAGCCCTGGGGTACCCCCACAGAGAGATCAATAGAGGATTAGGAGGTGTTAGCAGAAGAGACACTAAAAGTACGATGGGAGAGGTAGGATGAGATCCAGGATAGAGCTTTGTTCCGAATACCTAGAGTATGGAGAATGTGGAGGAGAAGAGGGTGGTCCACGGTGTCAAATGCTGCAGAGAGGTCGAGTAATATGAGCAGAGTGTAATGACCTCTGTCTTTGGCAGCATGGAGGTCGTCAGTTATTTTGGTGAGGGCTGTTTCGGTGGAGTGAGCAGTGCGGAAGCCAGATTGTAGAGGGTCTAGGAGAGAATAGGTGTTGAGAAAATGGAGCAAGCGAGAGAATACAAGACGTTCAAGTAGTTTAGAGGCAAAAGGCAGGAGGGAGACAGGTCGATAGTTAGAAAGACAGGTAGGGTCAAGCTTGCTGTTTTTGAGTAATGGTATGACTGTTGCATGTTTGAAGGAGGATGGAAAGGTTCCAGAGCAGAGGGAGGAGTTAAAAATGTGTGTAAGCGTAGGGATTATAGTAGGAGCTAGAGGTTTTAGGAGATGGGAGGGAATGGGGTCAAGAGGGCAAGTGGTAGAGGGAGAAGAGGAGATCAACAGCGACACATCCTCCTCTGAGACAGTGGAAAAAGACTCAAGGAAGGCAGGAGGAGAGTTAGGAAGAGGTGTAGGATGGGGGGAAGAAACAGAGGGGATGTTCTGCCGTATGGATTCCACCTTTTCCTTAAAATAGTCAGCAAAGTCCTGAGCGGAGATGGAGGAAGGAGAGGCAGCTGAGGGTGGTTTGAGTAGAGTATCAAAGACAGAGAACAGTCGGCGTGGGTTAGACTTGTGCATGTTGATTAGTGCAGAAAAGTAGGCTTGTTTAGCTTGCGAGAGGGCAGAGTTGAAACAGGATAGCATAAATTTGTAGTGAAGGAAGTCTGCGAGAGTGTGAGACTTCCTCCAGAGGCGTTCAGAGGAACGAGTGGAGGAACGCAGCATGCGCGTGTGGGAATTTAGCCAGGGTCTAGGGTTAGAAGGGCGAGGGTGGCAGAGAGAAAGTGGGGCATGTAGATCAAGAGACGAGGACAAGACAGAGTTGTACTTTCTGACCAGGTTGTCAGGGTCTGTAGCAGAGCTGAGAGAGGAGAGGGAGGAGTGTAAAGTGGACTCAAAGTCAGGTAAGTTGAGGACTGGAGTTGGCCGCCCCTGCCTTAGACCTGCAATATCACGAATAGTCTTAGTCAAAGTCATAATTTTGGTAATTCAATTATATCTAGGAATGAACTAATGAATTCAGTCCATTGTATTTATTGAGAGACTCACTTATAATGATAAACCGTCATATAGCAGCAATCTGCTTACCTAGGAGGGGGAGGGTTCCCTCAGAGCTGATCCGGGGTCCCCCGACTTCTAGGGATCTCCAGAGCAACAAGAGTTTTAATTATCTATAGTTTGATTGACAAAACCACCATAAACTACAAACATGGCCACCGGGGCTTTCTATTGGCTGCTGAAGGCTAGACCCCACCGTCCGTCAAATGTATTGTCGCTTGAGAAGCGCATGAACCCGGGGTCAGTTTAGTAAAAGACAAATAAAAATGTGCAAGCAACTTGGATTGGCGCTTTAGTTATTTTAGTTATATGTAGCTTACAAGGAAATGTCATGTCTCACTTTGGAGTTAAACTGACTTATTTTCAGCATCTGAGGTTGAAAATCTCATTTTCTTTCATCCAGAGCCCTTAAATCTTACTAATTGCAATATTGAAGTAAGAATCTCTGCTTATCAGTAGCATATTGACAGTGGCATGCAAAAGAAGAGGCAGTGTGAGTAACAGCCTGTTATGAACAACACCGCCAGTTGCTACAGAAGTATATTTGTCAGGATACATGTGTGTCCTGCTAATTTATCAACTGAAACACAAGAGGGGAAGGAAGGAAGAAATGAAGAAAAAGTATAGGTATGGGAAACTAGTATACAGTATGTTGTGGTTTTTATAGATACCTGTATCTATCTTTATTTCACAAGAGCAAAACAAACTGACCTCAAGTAAGTCTATTTCTTGCTTGCAGTGTTGGGCTGGGGTTTCAAGGACCACAAGGGTAAACAGATGGTAGATCCTATTATAGGACCATCATATATGGGCATGATGTACTCACTGTGCCAATCAATTGTTTTCTTGGCATTTGTTATGTGTTTAGTTTGCTATGTAATGTGTTTTATTTTGGGCCTGTTTTTTGTTTACTTCACCATTTATTGCTATAGTGGTAAATCAGGCCCATATTATATGGGCATGATGTACTCACTGTACCAATGAATGGGTGGAGGGTGGTGGTAGTTGCCTGGGAGGGTGGTTAGGCCTCCTGTGTGTGGAGTGGGGGATGGTGGGTTAACCTCTTAATTACTCTAGCGGTTACTAACCACTAAGGTGATTAAGGCGTTAGGGGACATTAGGTTGTATTTTTGATTGCATTGTTTGTGGCAACAGAGGACATGGACGGTGATGAGGACGGCCTTCATCGTGGCAGCCTGGTAGGGGTGAGTGCAAGTTTTATTTACTTTATTTCTGCTGCTTAATGTTTTATTTTAAATGGGCAAATGCACTATTATCCATATCTGGATAATAGTAATTTTGCCAATTACTATACTGTATCTGTTATGGAGGAGGTGGGTGTATTTATTGGCTGTTGTGTTTTTTTTTGGGCACAGGATTGGTACCGCAGGCCATCAGGACCCCCGGACACCTGTGGGGACCATCCGAGGACCTGTGGGGACCACCCGAGGACCCCCGGACACCAGCGGGGACACTCGAGGACCACCAGACACCCGTGGGGTCCAAAAGCAAAACAAACCTCAGGCGCTAACTATGAATGGAATTGGTGGGTAATCTCCTTTTCTCCTTAGTGAATCCGCAGTGGTAAACGTTATTAGGACCACCTTCTCAGACCCCCTATGGGATCTTTTCTAGATCCCTCAAAAGACAGAGAAAACAGGGGAGAAGGGGGGAACAGGGGTAAGCAGTAAAACTTCATAAGACTCCTAATGGGAACCTACAAATGCTCACACCCTCAATGTCATAAATTAGGGTGAAGCTTCAAAACCAGCAGTGGGGGGGTTAAGAATGAATAATAATATAATACTTACACGGCCATGTGTAAGTGCAGGCTCATAAAGGGTTCTTGTCTTTCAAACCAGTAGTGGGGGGGGGGGTGACAAATAGATAACAATAGTATAATACTTACACGGCCATGTGTAAGTACAGGCTCATAAAGGGTTCTTTGTCAGATGTCAGATGTAGCCGCTTTCTGATAACGTGTCTTCAGATAGCTGGATGACGTCACTGCCATGGGTCTCCACCAGACCCAGGAAAGAAATGGGAGCGAGTGTTCAAAATTAAAAATGACAATATATTAGACTGACATCAAATGTCCACTCACATGTAGGGAAAGTCAGTGTCAGCAACACAAGGGCTCCAGCTCGACTCTTGCAAGCTCTAGTGCTTCGCCTCCGCGTCCGGTTTGAAGCAAGCTGCTCAGCTGGTAGAAATGAGTGTCGCCGGATCACTACGGAAGCCTCCTCATGACAGTCCAAGAAAAAAGATGGAGCAATGCGTTTCACCGTAAAACGGCCTCCTCAGGCTCACCTGAGGACCCCCAGAAACTCGTGGGAACCACCTGGGGACACTGCTGGCCTCTTGTTATTGTTTTTCCATGTACAGAATTAATACAATGCTTTTTTCATGTCTCCATCTCTTTAGCAGTACCTTAACACAGGTGGCCCTTCAGGTCAGTGGTGTCCGGGTAGTGTCTGCTGAAGGGTCCAGGCATAGAGGTCTGGTCCCCTTGTGTCTTTCTCTCAGGACACAGCCCTCCTTTTCCTTTTGTCAGCTCCCTTGTGAGCTAATGAATCTCTTTCCTGTATCTCAGATCAGGCTTTTCTAAAAGTCCTAATCAGCCAGGTGTAATCTGGTTGATTGACTGTGTGCAATTAACCAGCACACTGTTGGATTTAGACGCAGTCTCTTTCAAACAGTGACAAGTCCCTGTTACACTTGTTCATAAAGATTCCAATGCTTCAGAAGATTGTTGTCCAGCAGACAAAGTTATGGTTTATTCTTATAGCATTACTTATAGATGAACGTTCAATCAGTGATGATAACGTGCTCTTTCTCTCAGATGGTAATCATAGAACAAAGACATAGAAACTTTTGTCTCACATTGCAGCGTAGATGTTTCTTGCAGAGAGTCTTGGGAAGAGACAATCTTGTAGAGAGAGAGCTGATCAGCGTATAACTGTATTTATTGATTGCTAACTCCGTCCCCTTTCTCCTCGTTGTTTGTCTAACAAATAACTTTTACTCCATGTTAGCATTTCAGACTAGGCCTTGAAATCTGATCTCTAAGCCAAACTCCAACATCTGTTATGCATTAAATCTTAACTGCAATCCATCTCTTTTGGCTACATATGAATTCTAAATCTTACAACATATTCTCATTCAATTGTCTTGATATAAGGTCTCATTCATACAATTTAATACAATAAACGGAATTCTAACACGTATTTCCAAATGGTTGGGTGCTGGGAGATGAAAAGACTGAGTTTCATCTCCAGAGGACCCCCATCCTATAATACTAGGTTACAAAACATGGGTAGGAGGGATTGCTGATTCAATTAAGAATATTTTTGGGATGCTTTCTATCAGTTTAGGAGCTGGCTTGTGCTGTTTGACTGTTTATGAGTGAGAAAAGTATGAAAGGAAGATAGGTCATCTGATGATGGCGCTCATTAGCCATTCTCCCATACTGTGTCCGGTATATAGATCTGGTTTGGAAGTGGGTGTCTTCCCTAAGTATCACGATTTTGTTTAAAATATGGTAACACTAGATGCCATTTGGAGCTGTTTCCATAAATTGTTGAAGGGCACAGAAGGACACAGGTAGCAGCATGAAGGCCATGAATGTCAACATTCAAAATTCTCCTTTTACCTTTTAAGGTTAGGCACTCCTCTGCACCTCCTTACATCACAGCCCTAATTTCTCACTGTACACCTGCCCAACTCGTACGCTCTGCTCAAGGATGTCTGCTGTCTACCCCTTTTGTATCTAAAGCCCTCTCCCGCCTAAAAACTCTCAGTGCTCCACACCTCTGAAATGCCCTTCCCCTCAATATCCGACCAGCACCATCTCTCTCCACCATTAAGGCCCATCTTAAAACCCACCTCTTTAATTAAGCATTTGGGTAGCTCCGTTGACTGATACTATACATCTCATGCATTTACCATGACCCCTTACAGACGCACTTACCATAACACCCAGCCTACTGTCTTGATAAGTTCTCCCTACTTACCACTTAGATTGTAAGCTCTTCAGGGCAGGGTCTGCTTGTCCTAATGTCTACTTTTGTGCATGAAGCGCTTATTCCTATGTCATGTGTGTTACTGCTGTAAAGCGCTATGTACATTCATGGCACTATATAAATATAGATATGCATACATACTGTACATGGAGTCCACATGGCGAGAAAGTTTGTTGGTGATCTCTGTGCTAGACACAATGCGGGTTCGTGCACTATTACATATTCATGCAACAGAGACAAGCAGGTGGCAGCCTGCGAACACAGTAATCATGTCTTAGAAACAACGGAATACGTTGGAGATTTTTTTTATGCCATATGGAAACTTATCATGGTCCAAGTGCTGAATTTCTCTGAGTGACATCATAAAAGGCAGTCTGAAAACGAGATGGCATGTCTTTATCACAGGACTTCGACCTCAATTTACTATGCTGTGAAGATTTTTTTCCATGTTGTTTTTGTAACATTCGTTTGATTTGAGCTCAACATATATGGGATGTGTTATTTCCTATAAATTAGGCAAGTAAGGGAGTTAGCAAAGCAGGATCTATTCCCAGTGGCTGAATTGTGATAGCATTAGTGTGATCAGTAATAATACCTTTTTATTTACAAACCACAATTACCACTATTTGTTAATATAAACCAGGCGTACCACTGCTTGTTATTACAAACATGGAGTACCACTGCTTGTTATTACAAACATGGAGTACCACTGCTTGTTATTACAAACATGGAGTACCACTGCTTGTTATTACAAACATGGAGTACCACTGCTTGTTAATATTAACCCTGAGTACGACTGCTTGTTAATATTAACCCTGAGAACCACTACTTGTTAATATAAACCAGGAGTACCTTTACTTGTGTAACGGGTATTCCCCCGACCCAATCGCATATAGTGTGTGTGTGCGGGGGAACCTAATGTTACCTGGTGTGGTGCGTTATACCTGTCAGGCTCACAGGAGGCCTGAGCCTCCGCTATTGGGAGCCTGGGGTGAATCTCTGGAACGTTCTCGTCGGTCAGCGCCTCCACATATGTAGGATTCTATAGGAATGTAGAATGGGCCTAGCATAGGAACCCACCCAGAAACCACATACACCAGGGTTATGGCTAAAAGGTTTACTGAACGAGCAAATAACACAATAACATCACATCACATCATATTGTATAGCAACACAACACAGAGTATCATACTTTCACAGTGCAACATCATCAGTATGCACGATATATATGCCACCCTCTGCCACTAGCTGGCAGCTATAACCTTGCCCCAACTGAGCAATAACCTCCTTACACAGTATCCCCAAAGTCCTTGTACCCAAAGTCCCAAGAGTTCCACAACCCCACCCACGTGTGGAACAGCGCTGCCCACTAAGATGAAGTGTATAGGTGGTGCACTTGGTGACTTGGATAATACCTGTCCGGTGCTCCTGTTACCGGGTGCGCAGATGACCTTTGCTTGGAATCCCTTGCTCCAGGAGATGATCCAAGATGCCTCAGCCTCAACGGTGGGTGGCTCCCGCATGGAGTGATCCACCTTTATAATGTCTCTTATCTCTGCTAACGCAGAGGATGTATTACCTTCACAGCCATTGCCAGGATAGTCACGGTTCCTGGCTGGACCCTCACTTGTCTAGGTTCTACAGGACCCTGTCCCTAGTCTAAGGGGAGTCCCTGTAGTAACCACAAGCTGAGGTGAGTAGGGCCTACCTGGGGGCTATGGGGAGACTTCTGGCCTAGTGCAGGAGGCTACTTTCCTCCCTGCACAAACACACCCTCCCCTCTCTGTGTCCCAGCTCCTAACTGACAATCCCTGTCTTCACACAACATTGTTGCAACTTTGCAGCATGAGAATCTGTCAGCCTTATTGGCTGTCTGGCTGCCTGTGACCAGGGTGAAAGTGCACTCCCCAGAGGCTGCTGGGAACTGTAGTCCTTGGTGGCTCTCTTTAACATTTGGGGCCTCGTGCGCGCTGTGTAATGGCCGCCGCCGCTACTAACTGCGCATGTGCGAACTGGGGGATGTCCCTGACTATGGAGCGCCTCTTCTCACTCCCTGTAATGGCTGCCGTATCGCATCTGAGGCTATACTGCACGCGCGCGAACTTCCGCGTATGCGCGAACGCACACAAGATGGCGGCGCCCTGTAGCTGATGTCGCCGGGAGCCTCCGGTGACGCGATGACCCCTGCAACTGCCCTCACACTGTCGCAGGTAAGAGAGAGAGAACCGAATGTCTGGGGAGCCAGAGGGGACCTGGCTACACTTGTTAATATTAACCCTGAGTACCACTGCTTGTTAATATTAACCCTGAGTACCACTGCTTGTTAATATAAACCCTGAGTACCACTACTTGTTAATAAAAACCAAGAGTACCACTGCTTGTTATTATAAACCTGGTGTATCACTGATTTAGAATTTACAAATATACAGTTCTACTTTCTTTTTAAAGGAAAGGTTATTCCTGTTGGAATGTCTCTCTCTCCGTTTCTGTGTTTAAAGCATAAAACCTTTTGTAAAATAATCTTTGTAAAATAAGTGCAAAAGATCTATGGCCCAATGTTTAACGCACACTGTTTTTTTTTAAAACAGCACACTACTTTTAAAATGTATTACATATACTGCCTTCTCTCTGTGTGTATACTGTACGGTATATTGTGTATGTAAACTTGTATATTATAGCAGATTATTGGCAATGTAATATTGTAGTGGTAATGAAATTTTTCTAAGCCTGCTGTACTATACCATGAAATAATTTTGGTAGTAGGCAATGGCACTCCAGGGTTGTACTGTAAGTAGCATTTTAGTACACACACACACATATATATATATATATATATATATATATATATATATATATCTCTTGAATACCAGTCAGACTGCACCCAATATTATAGTGCACTAGAGTCTGACAGAGCACAGCAAGAAGTGCTATACTGGCTGTAGGACTTACACAGCACAGCAATCTCCTGCATCCTATTGACATCATCAGGTGACCAGAGGGAGAGAAACAGCATGAGGATTTGATTCTTGGACTCGGTCAGCTGATTCGTGGAGTCCCAGCATGGAGGCAGAGACGCCGCCATCCGCGGTCTCCATTGTGGCTGGAATTGTATCAAAAATGATGTTAACTTCTGCTATATTGTAAGTAGCGTCTCTCCATTGGGTGTGACAATACAATCTTACAGTGTTCACCATATTGGCTTTTCTCTATCATTTTCAGGATTACTCTCATTAGGACTTTCATATCGTGTGTCACACTGATTCAGTGTAACTGTTCCTCTTTACTGAGACACTTCAAGTTAACATTGAGTTTCTATATTGTGCCTTATGTTTATTTTCAATTTGTATCTTATTGTTGTTTTTTGTGTAGAACCTTAAACATTGAGGCAGCATATTTAGACACTATCACCACACCTACAGGCAGTTTGATTTCTGCGCATCCATTTTTTTGCGCACACACACACACACACACATATATATCCTTTCCTCAAATCCTTACAGTATATCACTGCCAAAAAGTGACAGGAAGGTGGCAGCAGGTGTTCGGGAAGATGTATAGTGGCACTTGTGCTGGTAGGTTTAAACATACTATTAAAGCTTGAACAACATACCCAGCTAAAGTGGGAAAGGTACTTGCCAACATGTAAATAAGACTGGCATGGCAAGTAAGGCCTCAAACCCCAAATGTGGAACACACCGAAAAGCAGTGACCCTCATTCTACAGATTGTCTCTGGGCTTCACAGAGTTCAGGAAGCTGTCACTCAAACCTAAACCTGGCTACCTACAACTTCCGGACTCTCTCCAATGAAGCAACACGACAAGAACTTGAAAAAATTAAAAGGGATATTGTTGGCCTTGGTTAAGTTAGAAGAAAAGATGACGGCTTCATTGAGCTCCAAAGCGAACCCCTATTCTATTACAGAGGTAAAGATAATGGAAGAATAAGTGGAGTAGACTTCTTTGTTAAGAGATGGAGAAACAACATAGTGGAGTATGAAAGCTCATCAGAAAGGAGCAGCTAGAATCGTCTTTCAGTTGTTAGAGAGATACAGGCTTCAAATTATCCAAGTGTATGATCCAACATCAAGTCACGGACAATGAAGTGAAAAATTTCTACCATGAAATCAACCAACTTAACTACCAAGGAATTTATCACGTGAAGATCGTTATGGGAGATTTTAATGCAAAGATTGGTGCCCACCAAAAAGACAAGTCACTTAGTAACTTGAGAAAGACTTATTTAGGTTGAAACGTTGTGTGGCACAAATAAATTAGCATTATAATCAAAACTGTTGAGCGTTGGATCCTTCTTTTCCTCAACCAAAAAGACAAAGCATCAGTTGGTAAGTCTGGTTACGGTAACATGAATGAACGTGGGGATAGATTGGCAGAATTTGCAGAATGTGGAAACTTCTACATCATGATTTAATTTGTCAAGAAGAATCCAAATAGAAAATGGACATGGAAAACACACAACTAATCAAGAATGAAATGGACTATATCCTAATTAACAAGAAACACAAGATTGAAAACTGCACAGTCCTTAACCGTTTTGACATAAGAAGCGATCACGGACTGGTTCTCTGCAGATTACATCTGAATGCGAAGTTGGAAAGAAGAGAAACAGATTAAAAAGCAGACAAAAACAATTAAGCATCAATAACCTCAAGAATAACGGCAAATAATTTTAATGAGTACTGAAAAATTGCTTCAGCTTCCTCAAAATGCATGAACATTTTCACAAACAATTATGAAGACGTTATGAAGATTGTAGTTAAAAGCACAGAAATAACTTGGGGAAATCACTAACAAAAAACATAAGAAAATATCTGAGACCAAACAATTAACGAGCAGCCAAGAAATTAAGCAATCCCAACAAACAAGAATAAGAATTGAATATGCAGAACTGTGCAAGACAATCCGGAAACATATAAGTGAAGACGAAAATGTAACTGTGATATGATGAAAAAGACTATTGAAGGTAACAAAAGCTTCAAAGAAACAAAACAGCGATTTATGGTTGGGAAGCAATAATTTCACTCAAACAAGACAATGGATCAACGATAAAAGACAAGAGAGTTGAGGACTTCTACATGACATTGTATGCGAACACAGATAACACAGGGCATAATCCAGCAAAGGACAAGCGACAAGACAAAACCAATGATGTACCATGCTTCCTTCCAAAAGAAGTGTCAAAAGCAATAAAATCCATGAAGAACAGGAAGGCTCCCGGGAAAGATGGAATTACAACTCAAATCTTAAAAGAAGCTGGGGAAGAAGTAGAAAAAATGATTGCAAAAATCTTTAAATGCTGCTCGAAGAACAGGACAATTCCAGAGCAATGGAGAAATGCCATAGTTATCCTAATCCACAAGACAGGAGACAAAGAAGACCTCAAGGACTACAGACCTATCAGTCTACTTCCAATCACAAGATTTTTACGAAGATAATCACTAATCAACTACACCAGACCCTGGCCTTTGCCCAGTCGTGATAACATGCAGAATTTCGCAGTGGATACAACACAATGGACTAATCATACAAAACGTGATTTCCCGAAGCAATGAATACAATCTACCGCTCAGTTTAGGATTCATAGATTATGAAAAAGCATTTGATTCTGTCTGCACCTCAGCGGTCTTAGATGCATTAAGAAAACAAAATGTTGAAGCGTACATTGAAATTATAAAGAACATTTACAAGAATGCCACATTAACCATGAGATTACATGAAGATACAAGCAAGATAGGGATCAGCAAGGGAGTGAGACATGGAGACACCGTATCACCAAAGCTTTTCACTGCAACACTTAAAGAATTGTTCAAGACACTTTATTGGGGAGAAAAAGGCATCAAAATCAACAGTGAATATTTAAGTCAACTATGATTTGCAGATGATATTGTTATCTTGCCCCGAGTCCAGAAGACCTGCAGCAACAAATTGGAGAACTTGCCAGAGAAAGTAAGAATGTGGGCCTCCGTATGAATGTCAGCATGACCGAAGTGATGTTCAACAAATGTGTCAAGTCTGCAAAGGTTGAAATTAATGGAATAGAACTAGAAGAAGTTGTAGTCTGTGTTTACCTTGGCTGGTAAATAACAATGGATGGAAACCTTTTGAATGAAATCAATAGGAGAATGAAGATGGGATGGAGAGCATTTGGAAGAAATAAGACCATATTTCAAAGGAACCTTCCACTGTGCCTTAAGAAGAAGTTTTCGACCAGTGTATACTGCCCCTGCTCACGCACGGGATGTGAAACTCAGAACCTAAATGCGAAGTTAATTCTGAAGCTTCAGATAATGCAAATAACTATGGAGAGATGTATGCTGGCTATCACATGTAGAGATAGAAAAAATTATGAATGGATTCGATCACAAAGTCTGTGACATCATCACAAGGATGAAGAAATTAAAATGGCAATGGGACAGACATATCTAAAGAAGAAATGACCATTGTTAGACAAAGATGGCACCCAACTGGATTCCAAGAGATTTAAAGACCAAGACGACCAAAAGTAAGATGGGAGGATCAAAACAGAAGTGGGGTTGGAGCAACGTAAGAGAGAGACTGCAACCGCAGTACGTGGAAGATCATTGGGGAGGCTTCATCCAGCAGTGGGTCGACAAGGGTTGAAGATGAGATATATATATCTATATATATATAGATATATATATAGATATATATATCTATATATATATATATATTGAGTTAAGTTATGGTGAGTAAAAAAAGTGACAAAAACCCTCCACAGCAACAAAATGCAAATGTAAATACAACTGTATGCTCATCTGCATGTCTTAGGCAGGTCTGCAACCCCGCCTCTCACCATATCACCCAGCATCAACACTTCCACTGCAGCAAGGGATTCTGGGAAATGACATGCAAATGCACACAGTGCCACTTTTTGCTTCAAAAATGGTTTTTGAAGCAAAAAGTGGCACTGTGTGCTCATTGCATGTCATTTCCCCAATCCCTTTCTGCAGTGGAATGCTGTATGCTGGGTGATAATTGGGGAAAGGCAGGGTTGCAGACCTCCTAAGACATGCCATGAGCACACACACACACACACACACACACCACACACACACACACAACACACACACACACACACACACACACACACACACACACACCCCACACACACACACACACACACATGCTTGTATTGTTTCACCAGAAAACAAAACGTCTCAAAATATCACAGATTTTTCATAGGATTCAGCGAGAACATTGGTGCATGGGGTTTCTGTGCACAATTGCATGTTAATAAATAGCCACCTACTGTATGTGTCGTTTAGGCATCGCCTGAAGAATTTCCAAAGGAAAAGTATATAGTTGACACCATTAATACTCACTTGATTCAGTTGATACTGCAGAATACAGTGAATGCTGCTGTGATAAAACGTGTGTTCCTGAGACTCTCTTCTCATCCACAATTATTCCATACCGAACACCTGAAAATGGATGGAAAGGAAATTAGGACATTTGATGGTCTGACCGTCATATTTTTGACCACTCGCTTGTATTTAACCCCTTCACCACGAGAGTCCTGCAGTGCACTGCTAAAGCTGTATTCCCCCCCAACAATAATTACGTCATAACATCAACTGATCATTGTGGTCTTCTATTTATTGCTTTTAATTTGTTTAAAATAAACTTGACATTTTGCTGAATTTTCCCCAGCTTGTTATTACACAGGCATCTGCCGCACCATGCCAACCTCTACTGATAGAGAAACGCCGCGGCCATTTTATCTTCCCCCGAAAACTACATTTCCAGTCAGATTAGTACAAAGAAAGCAAACACGTATTTCAACATTAGTGAGTACAGTTGATTGCGACTTGAAAGGTTTCTCAGCACCACGGGGTCTCCTTAATAAGCTTAGTTTTGAAGAGATTTCATTTTAAAGAATCGATAGCTCTACTTCCGGTTTTGAACACCTCGGAACATAAGAGTGCCAACCTAAAAGTAATATAGTAATAGGGCAGACTAAAATATACAGACATTAAATGCACAAAAAAAGAAAGAAAAGAAATGTACAAAGTCGTGTTAATCGAGTTGTCTTACATTGCAGATTGCTAGTCTTGAGAGTTTATGGAAAAGAAAGAACAATTCCTGCGCTCCTACCAATTTGGGCTTATACTAGTGACATATTAACGTTTAGAGCCTAAGGCCACGTCCATGGATAGTGCTTGCGGGCGGAGGCGCGCTTCCGCTCGGCACTAAGCCCCTACAGCCACAATGAGAGCGGCTTTAGTAGGGTCTCGCATACGCTTCCGCAAGCGCGCGTAAGCGTAGGTCTTAGGAAAATTTTAAATTTTCCCGCTTGCCGGAGCGCAGGGCCTTTCACGTGAGCGGTTCGCCCAATGAGGGCGAACCAGCTCCGTGACGTCACTGGCCCGCCCGCCAACACGCCCCCGACACGCCCACGGACGGCGCGCTGTCTAAGGCCAGGGAAAGCACCCGCTTTCCCTCAGCCTCAGCGCGCCTCCACCTGCCAGCAATAACCATGGCCGAGGCCTAAGTCTGTGTAACAAAGGAGTTATTGGGTTGCCTCTTTTGATCAAAACATGATTCAAGCCGCCAACCTCGTCAAGGTAAAAAGATCAACGATCAAAAGATACAACCACATGGCTCCTTTGTTACACAGACTTCGGCTCTAAATGTGAAAGTGTCACTAGTAAATTTTAGCCCAATTGGTGGAAGTGCAGGAATTGTTCTTTGTTATCCATAAATCTAAGGCCAATCCTTTTACCAGCTGCATACTCCACAAAGGGAGAAGCGCTGTGTTATGTACAGTATTTCTTGCGAGTTTATTTAGCAGAGAATATTGATGCACAAAAGTGACAGGTCCAGACACTGAATGTGATCCAGTGAAATGTACATCTGGTAACTCCTGTTTAACTCCCCTATAACCCCTGCCGAATAACAAGCTGGTGCACATGGGACAAAAAAAGAGAGTTGCTGTGCTTTAACGCCTATATAGTCTGTGCTTAACGCAGCCATATGAGTTTCACTTTTTTACATTTATTTTGTATTACAGGATTGAAGCAGAGGGTCTCCGAAGCTGAACGGTGTGAATTTCAGCTCTGGGCACCCCCTGTTTCCAGAGATACTTACCTCCGTAGGGGGTGCCGGTATCCGCTGTCAGAGAAACTGTGTGCCTAACTAATGGCAGCGTTTAAATATCCCGCCGGCCAATAGGAAGCTGTGACGTCACCCGTTGCGACTTCCTATTGGTCCGTGTGACCAGGACATTTAACCTGAGAAGAGATACCGTCACCCCCCTACGGAGATAAGGATCTCAGGAAGCAGGGGGTCCCCGGAGCTCAAATGAACACAGTGCCGCCCAGGAAGCCCCCCCGGCTTCAATCCCGTAATAAAGGAATTTGAATAAATTAAACCAGTATTTCTGCATTAAATACCAAACACAATTCTGGGACAATGAAGAAAAAAATAACCGAACAACTGAAATATAACGGGTAAACTTTGGGGAAAAAAACACAGTTACAATCAGTGACAATCTGATGAAGACTGGAAGGAATCCAACATATTATCTGCATCAGAAAATGAGTATCTCCCGTCTTCTGATAAACGGCATACAAGACACACAGTTGAAAACAGGAAACTGTTAGTATCATCTTTCTGTTATAACTGGAAATGCCGAGGACCAAAACTAAAGCAACGGCAGCACTGAATGATACAATAAAAGGTGCAAAGACATGAAATACAACGAGAAGACATCACAACAGGTTCTGCAATAATGTTACTACTCTGGGCGTTGGCAACATTAAATACATTCGGGATCTGAATAATGCTTTCTTAAAGCAGCACAACACCATGCATATCGTTTGCTTTTTCTTTGTAGGGTTGAAGCACGAGGTCTCCGGAGCTGAACCTCATTCATTTCAGCTCCGGGGACTCGGTGGTTCCCGAGATACTTACTTCAGTAGCGGTGCTGGTATCTATGCAGGCAGAGAAACTGTGTGCCTAACATAATGGTGGCGTTCAAATGCGTCACGAGTGCCAATAGGAAGTCGTGAAATAATCCCCTGCGGCTTCCTTTTGGCGTGACCCCGCTAGATCGGGTCCTTCAAACTCCGCAGAGATACCGGGCGCTCCCTATGGAGGTCTGTATCTCAGGAAGCAGGGGATCCCCAGAGATAAAATTGATGGGGTTCACCTCCGGAGACCCCCTGTTTCAAGCATATATATTTTTTAAAAACGAAGAAAAAAAACGGCTTGGATTGCCTCAAACATGTCACTGTCCTTATTTTATTTATTTATAAAATGTGTCACCAGGAAGTAATACATTCAAAGTTACCTCTCGTTTTCAAGTGTGTCCTGGGCACAGAGTTACAATGACAAATACATGGTTACAAATACGAGTTACAATGAGTGAAAAGGGTTATACAGTACATTATATACAAGACATTGTATGCACAGTTAAAGATAATATATAATCAGGGGTGCGCAAACTTTTTGAGCTGCGCCCCCCTGCCCGGGAGCCACAGCGTTTACAACCCCCCCCCCCTCTCCAATGACTCAGCGTCAAATGACGTCGCGGGTCATGTCACGTGACCCCACACCTTCATGCGACGTGTCGCCGAAGACCCGGCTGAGAGCAAGTACGTGAGTTACAGAGGCCTCACGCCTCCCCAGTATTTCATTTAAATACCATGGAGAAGAGCGTGGAGCCTCTGTAACCGCCCGCGCACCCTCTAGAAATTCTCCCGCCCCCCCAGTTTGCGCACCGTTGATATATTATTGTTCTTAGTTCACTTTCATACTCAGCAGGACTGTCCCTTTAATTTATTACTACAAGACTAAAAACTTGGTTAGTAATTGCTACATTCACTTCTGCTGATGTCTTGCTAAGTAGACTATTTTTTAGAAGACTTTTTGGTGAATAGAGAAAGATACCTGAATGTCATTATTATTATTATACATTATAGGCTAAAGCAGTCAAATTCCGGGCATTATTGAAATTCCTGCCCTCTGATTGGTTAAAATTCCGGGCATTATTCAATCAGTAACGCCCGGAATTTTAGCTGCTTGCAAAGTGTTGATTTCAATGTGATTATTTCCAGCCAATCAGCTTTTAGAACAGGTGAGACAGGGCAGGGGATTGGTCTAAAAGTAGGAACAGCTCTGAGACAGGGCAGGGGATTGGTTAAGAAGTATCAGCCATGTGTTGACTCCTCCCCCTTGCTCCGTGAACTGAGAAGATTCAGTTGAATTGGTGGGGTGGGGGAGAGAGTCTGCAAAGCAAGTGAGTGTCTGTCTGCAGTTTGTTTCTGGCTGTAGTTTCTGTGTGTGTGTGTGTGTGTGTGTGTGTTTGTGTCAGCAGCAGCAGTGTTTATGAGTGTAGCAGCAGCAGCTGTGTGTGTGTGTGTGTGTGTGTGCTGTGCTGTTGTATGTGTGTGTAGCAACAGTTTGTGTGTGTAGAGGTGCTGTGTTGTGTGTAGAGGTGTTGTGTGTAGAGGTTCTGTGTTGTGTGTAGAGGTGCTGTGTTGTGCGGTGTATAGAGGTGCTGTGTTGTGCTGTGTATAGAGGTGCTGTGTTGTGTGTAGAGGTGCTGTGTTGTGAGTGTAGATGTGCTGTGTTGTGTGTGTAGAGCTCCAGTGTGTGTGTGTGTGTGTGTGTGTGTGTGTGTGTGTGTGTGTGTGGTTGTGGCGTAGAGTGTGGTTAGAGTGATGGGTGTGAGGAGGTGCTGGTGTGTGAGTAGGTCGTGTTTGGTTAGGTGCTGTTTTGTGGTTGTAGCAGCAGTGTGTGTGTGTGTGTGTGTGTGTGTGTGTGTGTGTGTGTGTGTGTGTGTGTGTGTGTGTGTGTGTGTGTGTGTGTGTGTGGTGTGTGTAGAGTTGCTGTGTGTGAGGAGGTGCTGTGTGTGAGTAGGTGCTGTGTGGAGTAGGTGCTGTGTTGTGTGTGTGTAGCAGCAGTTTGTGTGTGTGTAGATCTGCTGAGTTGTGTGTGTGTGTGTGTGTGTGTGTGTACACAGAGAGGGCGCAGTGTGTTATAGATAGACTGCAGTGTAAGAGTATATAAGGTGGATTCATGTATTTACCATTTTATTTTAATAAAAAAATCTATATAACTATACAACAAAGTGTCTATTAGTTATGAAAAAATGTCTACATTTAGCCTATAATAGTAATAATCCCCGAAGAACATGGCATTACGGGCCATAATGCCCTGAGCTGGGTTTAAAGATCCCTCGGCTTCGCCTTCGCGGCCTTCAAACTCTTCCAGCCAGGGCATTATTGGCCAGTAATGCCCTGTTCTTCAGGGATTATTACTTAAGTGTTGTATATTTTTCTCCACCAGAGGGCACTTTCCTCAAACCATGTTCTGAAAAGACAAGTGGAGATTTTACGTGGGGATTTGAAATTATTTGTAAGATTTTGTAATTTACCTAAAATGGTCCAGTCCCTCGTCGGACATTCCTAACATATTCAGACAAGTTAAAATATTTAGGCATTCTTGAACGCTTTAAACATCTCCTTGTTTCCTGTTTTCATTTACAAGTGGAGCTCTACATGTTTGCGGATCTTGTTTCTCACTTTAAAAGTGAATCCAGATTTAAAAGGTGAAATGAACTCTGGTAAACAACGCGAAAAGGAAATTCCAACACCATAATAAATACTGTCATTTAAAAAACCTCAACACTGTTTATATACTGTATGCATGTTCCTCTCAGGGTATTCAAATCTCATTTACTAAAAAAAACCTATAATTACCACCCATACTAATCCCCCAACCTACCCCATCGTTTAACTCAAAATGACATCATTTAATTGCAGAATGGTAGCATTAAGTTACAGACGGGTAGCATTTTGGTATATCGAAATAAACTAGAATTGCCACACCCATTCACCTACGTTTGAAATATTTAAATAGGTTTGTGTAATAATACTGTTTATACTAATATTTATTACTCTTTGTTGACATGTCTCTCTTATACAGCTGCGCTGCACACAGAATGTTACAGAATTGTCCCTGCCTGATAGAGCTTAATATCTCACTTTTGGTTCCTAGAGAACTTTCTTGTTACTTTTATAAATTGTGCATTTTATATTCTCTATTCACTTTACCCGATTCTTCATCTTTCCCTAATGTTTTTTTTTTAAGTATCTCAAAGAAAATGTATCAGGATGTCTAGTAATAGATGTTTGCTTTGGCAGCACAGCACATAAAAATACCACTTGTGAACACACTCGCACGTCCCAGACAGATCTGCAATGTTGCCTTTCCCCATTACCTTTTAGCACACAGAAAGAATTCAAGGGTTGTTCGATTGTAGGAGTGTTCTGCTATACCCTGGGTACAATGTATAGCAATACAGAATTGAAGCTACTCCCATATAGCAAATAATTATCCCACAGTCCACACTCCTGATGTGTAGCAGCAAATAGAGAGTTTAAGGTCCGTACTCAATAGGACGTCACTGTGCCCTTGTCACGTACCAGCTACTTCATGGGCACTTCCTAGTTTTTCTAGGGAGCCCCCTACACTTCAGTTTCTGGCATCTGAGCACCAGCCTCCAAGAGCGACTGCATGACACCGAAGTGTCAGGGGTCCATTGGTTACCTGTAAAGGATAAACTGATCCAGTGCAAGGAATTCCCTGAATACTGTAAAGGGGGCATAGAAGCTACAGTATAATACAGCACCATCAGCGTTGCCACGGATTTTAAATCAGTGGTTCTCAAGACCCCCCCCCCCAAAAAAAGTCAGGTTTTAAGGATATCCCGCTTCAGCACAGGTGGCTCAATCAGTCCCTGCTTCAGCACAGGTGGTTCAGAGGTTCAGTCTTCGACTGAGCCACTGATTAAGCCACCTGTGCTGCAGCTGGAATATCCCCAAAACCTGACCTGTTGGGGGGGGGGGGGGTCTTGGAGGACTGGAGTTGAGCACCACTGATTGAAATCACCAGTCGCATCTAGCTAATTACACTAGATTTGCAGTGGTTAAAGTGTTGCTGGTTAAGTTGTGGAACTGTGCCTCCTTATTAAGTGAAATTCCATATCTGTTAAACACTGGCAATTTCATTGCTATTTTAACATACTTTCCGTTCGCAGAAAGACCAGGGAACAGGAGAGAGACTGCAGGGTGTGACCCCCACATTAAAAGTGCAAACCCATGTAGCGTGTCACAAAACAACCTTTTAGTAAGAGTTTACTCTTCTTCCCTAAACAAATTCTAATCACGTTAAAAACAAAGGTTTATCTGGAATCAATTGCAACTTGCAATTCTTAGGGGCCTCTGAATGGGGCAGTGTTTGCCACTGTTCTTTGTGGGTAGCCCACCCTGTCTGTATCAGAGTCAATAAAGATAAGGGGAGGAGAAGAGGGGGCTCTGCCTGTGCAAACCCTTGTTGAACACACAGTAACATCACATAAAAGGGAGCAAATCAAACCCCCTCCCAAGTCTCGGCTCACAAGGCTTACAAACGAATTTTAACAAATAATTCAAAAATACTTACAGGTGTCAGGTTTTTGTAAAATATGCATCAAATCACCCAGGTGTGACCCATTAACCATGTCCCTGCCATTAGTACACATCAGTCCAAGAAGGGACTGGCCCCTTTTACTTTTCGGTTACAATTATTACAAACATTGAAATCAAAAATGCTTTTAAAAATTATTTAATATTAATACAGGTCTCTTATGTAAACACAAAATACTTATATTAATATATAATACTAATAATTACTCTACTAAAAAGGGATCCTGGGTGGTAGTTCAGTCATACATGGGATTGTATCATTACAATTACCCAATAGGCGCACATTGTAACATTCATTGGCAGCAGAAAACTGCCACTTAGCCCAACATCTGCAAAGCCTTAAATCCCACTTGATCCTTGGCTTTTCCCCACATTTAGGACAATTGTATCTATTCCCATCAGTTTCGAATGCCTTTACCATCAAAGCCTTCCCCATCCCTGCTTGGAAGTCTGTTCCATGCATCACCTACTCCCTCAGTGAATCAGTTCCTTACATTTCTGCTCCACCATCCAATTTTGGAACATGACATCTTCCTACATTCCTCTCTCTCTGAAAAATGCTTCCCTCCTGTATCTTGTTGATACCTTTTATGTCACTGAAAAGTCCATTGTATCCCCGCTCTCCCCGCGGGTTGGCACATATGCAGTTTCCATACATGAAAAATGCAGTTCACATAACCTGAGGAATCTTGGCAGCTAAAAATAGTTGTAATGCAAAAGGAAGCAAAGAACAATTGTTTTTAAAGATAACGGCCATTTCCTAGCTTTGCACTTGCTCTGTAAATTGTATGACCATCAACACAGGTTATAAATCCTTTGACATTAGCACAATGTTTTCAACTGTTAGCAATTTACTCAAAGGCTTAATAAGATGACCTAATATGGCATAAGAATGTGAACAGAAAAAGCAGTACACTGATTCTCAGGACATGGAGTGGAACCGCTCTATCTTTTTAGGGTCACTCAAATGTTTACTTGCCATAATAAAAATATATGTATTTTACATAGCACTGACCATGTATGTGGCACTGTACATAGATTTTTTTTTTTTACATTTATTTTTTTGCAGGCACAATGAATACCTGCCCTGAAGAGCTGATTATCTAATGTTGGTGCACAGGGATATAAAGTGACTTGCCAAGGTCATAAGGAGAATTCACACGGAGATTTGAACGGCTTCAAGTGCTTCAAAGGCGGTGATGTTTTGCCACCGAGCTGCCCCTTCAGCCTATGAGAAAAGCATCCATACAATAGCTATTTCATGGTCCCACTAAACCTACATTATAAGGGCAGTATTAACGGAGAGGCATCGCCACCACTGCCTGCCTCTCCTCCAGAATATACTGTTGCCCTCTACCACCAGTTTGGCACATAACGCTCTCCACTCAACCAAATCGGTTACACTATCTCTCAGCAACCATGACAACTTTTACCTATTCGCTGAGCACACCAGCTGCCTTGCACTCAGCTGCCAGGTACATTAGCCTGCTGTGTTATCTACTGTACTAGAATGGTGTAGCGCATTTAATACATTTGCCATCAATAAAACTGGTTTAAACATTAACCTTTCGCATGCCAGTGGCCCTCCGGCATCACACCCATGTTATTGTTTGTGGGGTTGCACAATAACTCCAATTGAAAAGGATGTCCCGCCCCCTCTTAGATCGCAATCTTGGGAGTGTGGTCAACTCAAACTCTCCTGCAGGCCAGCAGAAAATGGGCTGTGTCTACTGGATGTTGCAAGGGCCTCCCGCTTACTCTAAAGGTTAAACACTCTTTTCATGGTAATTGCTCAAATCTGTTATCATATATATTCACTGTGGAAAGCTTGGTACCAAACCAAGACACAGCCAAAATATAAAAGTACTGTACATTTTGTGTGAAAGTCTTGCACCTATTGAAACAAAATTAAACAGACAGGACGGAAGGAATAGGAAGCATGGCGGACTGAAGGAATATGAATAGGAAGCATGATGGACTGAAGGAATAGGAATAGGAAGCATGCCGGACTGAAGGAATAGGAAGCATGCCGGACTGGAGGAATAGGAAGCATGCCGGACTGAAGAATGGGAGCATGCCGGACTGTAGGAATTAGGAAGGCATGCCGGACTGAAGGAATAGGAAGCATCTGACTGGAGGAATAGGAAGCATTCCGGACTAAGGATAGGAAGCATGCCGGACTGAATAGGAAGCATTGCCGACTGGAGGAAATAGAATAGGAAGCAGCCCAGACTGAAAAAGGAAGCTGCCGGAGATGAAAGGACTGCCGGACTGGATAGAGAATAGGGAATGCCTGAGCCGGAGCTGGAAGGAATAGGAAGCATGCCGGCACTGGAGGAATCGGATAGGAAGCACTCCGGACTGAAGGAATATGAATAGGAAGCATGCCAGACGGAGGAATAGGAAGCATGCTGACTGAAGGAATGGAATAGGAAGCTGCCGGAACATGAGGAATAGGAGCATGCCGACTGGAGAATAGAAGCATGCCGTACTGAAGGAATAGGAAGCATGCCGGACTGAAGGAATATGATAGAAGCATGCCAGACTGAAGTGAATGGAATCATTCCGGACTGGAGGAATATGAAATAAGGAAGCATGTCAACTGGAGAATAGGAGCATGCTGACTGAAGGAATAGGAATAGGAAGCATGCCGGACCTGAAGGAATAGGAAGCATGCCGGACTGAAGGAATAGAAGCATGCCGGACAAAGGAATAGGAAGCATGCCGGACCTGAAGTAAATGAATAAAACGGAAGCATGCCAGACTGAACGGATAGGAATCATGCCTGGACTGGAAGAATATGATAAGAGGAAGCATTGCAAGGACTGAGGAATAGGAAGCATGCCGGACTGAAGGAAGCGGAAATCGGAAGCAGCGTGACTGATAGGAATAGAAGCATTTGCTGAATGCATTAAGCAGGCCGGACTGAGGAATATGATAGGAAGCATGCAGACTGGAGGAATAGTGAAGCATGCTGGACTGAATGATAGGAATAAGGAAGCATGCCGGACTGAGGAATAGGAAGCTGCGGACTGGAGGAATAGGAAGCATTCCGTGACTGAAGGAATGAAGGAAGCATGCCGGACGTGGAGGAAATAGGAAGCATGCCGACTGAGGATAGGAAAGCATGCCGGACTGGAGATAGGAAGCATGCCGGACTGGAGGAATAGGAAAGCAGCTGCCGGACTGAAGAGAAATGGGAATGCTATCCGGACTGGAGAATGGAAAGCTGCCGGACTGGAGATGAAAGCGACTGATGTAGGAAGCCACCGGACTGAAGGATAGGATGTGACTGGAGAAAACATGCCGGACTGGAATGAATAGGAAGCATGCCGGATGGAGCATGAGGCAGAGATGGGAAGCATCCGGACTGCGCAGGAAGCAGCCGACTGAAGAATAGCGATGGAACAATCGGTGACTGAAGTAATGGAAGCAATGCTCGGACTGGAGGAATAGGAAGCATTCCCGGACTATGGAGAATAGGAGGCATGTCGGAACGTGAGCGAATGAGAAAAGCATGCGGACTTGGAAGGAATAGGATCGAACATGCCGGACTGGAGAATAGAAGCATGCCTGACTGAGGAATAGGAATAGGACAGCGGACTGAGAAATCATCCGGACTGGAGAATAGGAAGCACTGCCGGTACTGAGAATAAGCTGCCGACTGGAGCGAATGAACGTGAAATCCATGCCCGTGCACTGATAGAGAATAGGAAGCATCCCGACTGAAGTCGAATAGGAAGCTGCCGGACTGGGGTACAGGAATAGAGCATGCCGCGACGTGAGAAGAGGAAAGGCATGCCGACTGAAGAGGAATGAGGAAGCATGGCCGGACTTAGGAACAGGAAATCTTGACCGAAGACTGGAAATGCCAGCTGAGTATCGTAGGAGGAATAGAATAGGACGAGATAGCAAGCGACTGAGGTAAAGAGCTGCAACAGAGGAATTAGATAGGCTGGAGGATATGAGCATGCCGGACTGGACATGTAACTCGACTGAAAGAATAGATAGCAGCATGCCGGACTGAAGGAATATGGAAGGGCATGCGAGCTGAAGGATAATCGTACTATCCGGACTGGAAGGAATAGAGAATGCGATGAGAATAGAAGTCATGCCGGACGAAGGAATATGAGCATGCGGACTGAAGGTAGAGGTAGCCGGACGAGGAAGAAGCATCCGGACTGAACGGAATAGGAGCACCGGACGAAGGAATAGGAAGCATGCCGGCCTGAAGGCAATATGAACACGTACTGGAGGATAGGAGCATGCCGACTGAAGAGGAATAGGAATGCATGCCGACTGAAGGAATAGGAACATGCCGGACTGAAGAATAAAAGGGGACATACGGAACATGCCGGACTGAAGATAGAATAGGAAGCCATGCCGGACTGAAGGAATAGGAAGTATGCCCGGACTGAAGGATAGGAAAGTAATTCGGACTGGAGGATAGGAAGCATCCGACTGAGGAATAGGAAATCTGCCGGGACGAAGATAGGAAGCATGCCGTGACTGAATGAATAAGGAAGCATCCGACTGAGAATATGAACATGCCGACTGAATTAATAGGAAGCATTCCGGACTGAGGAATAGGAAGCCATCCGACTGAAGGGAATAGGAATAGGAAGCATGGCCGGACTGAAGGACTAGTAATAGGAGTCATGCGGCCTGAAGGATAGGGAAACATGCCGGACTGAGGAATAGGAAGCATGACAGGATAAGGATAGGAAGCATGCCGTACTGGAGAATAGACGCATGCCGGGACTGGAGGATAGGAAGCATGCTCAGACTGGAGGAATAGTAAGCTTGCCGGACCTGAGGAAAAGGAAGCATGCCAGACTGAAGGAATCGGAAGCATTCCGGACTGAAGGACTAGGAATAGAAGCAATACCGGACTGGAAATAGAACATGCCAGACTGGAGAATAGGAATAGGAAAGCATGGTCGTACTGGAGAATAGAAGCATTCCGGACTGAAGGAATAGGAAGCATGCGGACGGAGGAATCTGGAAGCATGCCGGCCTGTAGGATAGGAGCATGCCGACTTGAGGAATAGGAAAGGAAGCATGCCGGACATGAAAGGAATCGGAAGCATGCCGGTGGGAAAAACTGAGGAAAAAAATAGGAAATAGGAAGCAGGCCGGACCTGAATGAATCGAATAGGAAGCATGCCGGACTGAAGGAATAGGAAGCATGCCGGACTGGAGGAATAGGAAGCATGCCGGACTGAAGGAATAGGAAGCATGCCGGACTGGAGGAATAGGAAGCATGCCGGACTGAAGGAATAGGAAGCATGCCGGACTGAAGGAATAGGAAGCATGCCGGACCTTTCATTCATCTTGGATGCTGTCGGGTTGGGTTAAAGCTTCCTGCAGGAGCCATAGTGTGCTGCGCAGCGGTGGCAAGTTTTCCGTTTAAAGTGAGGTGCCACCGCCTTGGTGAACTTATAAATATGCAGATGTGCACTTCACAAGCAGGGACCTATGCCATATAAGCTTGTTTTGTTGGGGGAGGGTGGAAATTAGCGGTGACCCTGTTCGGAACAGAAGTGGATGGAGCTACCATCACTTCCATTCACACGGGTCACTTACCCCAAGCGATTTACATATGACGCGTTCCTGGAAGCCAATGGGGTATTGCGGTTCTGGCACTTAAAGAGTGATTGACAAATAGACACAGTACCGCTAATTTGTTTAAACACTGTGCTCTTTAATTACAGCCAATTACATTTATAATATGTGTGTCTTGTAACGCCTCCATAACTCATGATAAGTCACCAAGGCAAACGGCGCACAGTTGGAGCAAAGTATTATACATTATTGTAATCAGTCTTCCCTGTGCAGGAGAAGATTTAAGTCCCACTCAGTTGAATGGAGCATTGCAAATGATGCAAGTTGAATATGCTCTTTTCTTAGCTCCTATTCAATTAATGGGATACCATTTTTTCTCCTGGTCGGGGAAGGTGAAGCCTACTATCTACTATTTTAATGGGGCATGAAAGCTTCCCTAACAAGGAAGACGGCCTGCCATGGGCATTATTATAATTGCTCCTTTGTTTCCACAGAACCTCCTGGTGGGATCTTGGGCGAATGAGGTGGTACAATGTAATCCTGATTGGCAAAAGATGGATAATAAGAAAAGTGTGGCGTAGATCATGTAAAAGGGGGCAAGGAAAATTGGCTTTTGCAATTGGAAGTACTACGAGCGTGTAAACTTTCTATAGCTCAAAAATCCTTCTTCTAAAAGTTCAAATATATCCTCAAAATTCTGCAGTTACACATCCCATGGAGACCAAACTCCATGGCCCACTCCATGACAAGGAAGTGCATAAAAAATCTTATATCATGAACACTAGAGAAGTGCGAAGTTTTTGTCTGAGTTCATGAAATGTTATAAATTAGCATTTTTTCTGTTCGGGGGAAAAAAAAAAAAAGTGCCGCAGTTTCGTCCCAGCGAAAGTCGGGTGTGCATTCAAGTTTGTTTTTAAAGTGCTAACTCCCACCAGACCCACTAAATTGTGGCATCCTCTCCACAAAAGTTCCTACTTCAGCCTCTTGATGGGGAGTAGCGCATTAAACCTAAAGTAACATGCTTCCGACAATTTGCTGATGAGCTGACGATCATTGGCCAAAACAACAAATTGAGGTGGAAATGTGATATTTAAGCCTTTTAAAAGTAGTGCGGCAACAAATTGAGTTTAGAAACAAAATAAATAATAATTTGAAAGACCTGAAATGCACTTCGGTGTTACACCTCTCTCTAAAGCCACACATTAGATACAATACATGGAACTCTATAGGGTCTAATTTAGCCGCGTTCTGGATGAGTCACACTGGATTTCCATGGATATTACAATCAATCTAATTAACTTGAGGCCAGGAAATATGCAGACTGTGTATCAAAGCATGGTTTTAGTGATATCTATGAAATACCATCCTTTATGTTGAGGTGCCAGGCATCTTCCTTTTTAAGTTGGCATGTTTGAGTTACGGATGCATGTGAATTCTTACCACTTCACTAAATTAATAATGACCTTATCCTTTACAAGGATTGGAGTCAGTGAGTAAAGGGGGACCTGGTTCAATTCCCGGTGTGGGCTCTTTGGTGACCTTGGGTGAAGTTCTATCTTCAGGTGGCACCCAGGACCAAAATATTAAGCTTGTGTAAGCTCTACGGGGCAGGGACCCATACCTGCAAAAATTCTATGTACAGCGCTTGTACAATTCAGCGTAACAGAAGAAAAAAACCTATTATTTATTTCACATCAAAATAAAATGACCTGTTCCTAAATTATGTAAACCCTATTATTATCAGTCAGAAACACCAGCAACACATTCTTTGTAAGATTTACTGACAGTAAAAACCTAGGGGATTCATATATTCAAATATTAGACATATAAGTAATTTTCAATGATTTTAAAGTTTATCTTTATTTCGGTTTAATATAAATCATTTAAACTGGTATTAAAAAATTTGTAATAGGGGGTTTAGTCTCCAGATTCCCATTGTGATGAAAACAAAGGATCCACGTCAAGAACGGATGGACCCACACCGCAGGCCGCTCCGTATCTCTGCGCACGCGCTTGCACTGGGGCCGAAGGCCGTAAAAGACTGCAAAACGAAACTAAACATATGGACCTGATCCTGATGGGGACTGCACGTTTCAAATAGGAATGATCAGTAAATAGATGATCAGTAAATAGAATGATCGTAAATCGACCATGATCAGTTAAATAGAATGAAAAATTTTATTTCAGTTTTCATTTCCTATCTACAGATATTTGGTTCAAATATTTGAAAGTATTTCATGGCGGCTGTGAACTAATTTAATTATTATCAAGGTTGAAATAATGTGCAGTAATAACCAATCTGTCTTGTCCAGACAGTCAATGATATTTTCAATTTGCTTAGTCCTTGCGTCAAAATATCCAAAGCTGTGTTATCTTTGTACAGGCCAGAACAAAATGAAAATTAGTTACACATAAGATTGAAATTGGTTGAGGACAGTCCACCTTGGTCCTGTGGTTTTTTGTTTTTTTTGCAGTAGAGGTGGGAGCTCAACTTGGCATTTATTTCAGCTCCGGGGACCCCTGCCTTCCCCAGATACTTTATTAGCAAAAGAAAAAAAGGGGTTGCCAAAATCCCAATAGACAGGATTCACAGAAACCCATAGAGGGGCCACTCAGGGTGGGTAAAAAGTATAGCAAATGTATAAATATGCACTAACAAACACACTGTAATAAAACACTAAAAAACATATAAGTGGACCGTCCCGTGGAATTGTCAATAAGTAATGTTAAATGAAATGCTGTGAAAAACACCCGAACATTAAAGTGAACTAATGGGTCTTAAGTGACAAGAAACACCTCAGATGGTACTAGCGGAGATTAAAAACGCATAATTATCCCTAAGTACAGGAGAAGTTAAATAGGGACATCGCGCATTCAGGATATAAAGGTCCTTCGATGAAGGACGTAAAGACATGCCCCTGACGAAGCCAGGGGTTCCACCAACCTTTCGAGAGCTATTATGATCAATTAAAAATGATCCTCAGTGATAAAAACATATGTTGAAAATCCCCCCTCCCGTCATTACAAATACCCAAACATGCACAATACCCCCACACAAACAGCAACAATACCACCCCACACACATACTCAATAACCTACCAACCCACACACATACTCAATTAAAACGACATAATTATCCTAAAGTCAAGGAGAAGGTAAATAGTGACATCGCGCATTCAGGATATAAAGTCATTCGATGACGGACGACAGACATTGCCCCTGACGAAGCCAGGGGTCTCCCCAACATTTTCTGGAGGCTACTTTGATTAATTAAATGCTCTCAGTTATACAAATAGGTTAAAATCCCCCCTCCGTCATACAATCCACACACATGCACAATACCCCCCCCCCCAAACATGCATAATACACCCACCACATATAATACCCCACACACACACAACACTATACTCCCCCCCCCCCCCCAACACACACCACACACAAAACCCAATTTAAACGCTTCCACACCCAAACACAACATAACTTATCGTAGGGGGGCGGCCTCCGGTGCTGCTGAAGAGCAGGAAAAAAGACGGAAGAGGAGTGTGGAGAAGTTGTCACCCAACGGCCGGGTGGACAGCCCACTTCCAACATGGAGGGTTTCAGAGGGAGGCTCGGTAGCGAGACGCAGAAGTGTGGCCGAACCCAACTACCAGGCTGGCCGGGGCCCCTGCGTTAACACTGCGAGCTAAGTAGTGACAGCCAGGCAAATACCTGTCGCTCGCGAATCACGGAAGTCATTCCATTGATTGTTCCAGCGACCGCACGACAGCTTGCGGTCGCTGGCACTATAAGGTTTAGCCTCAAGGCAGGTCCCCATGGCCGAGACGGTTGTGCGCGGCGCACACACAAGGCTTCTATGGGGCCCCAGCCCCCAAGTAGCTGCCTGCGGAACCCCGGCACACACATGCGAGATGCGGACCACATTTTGGGGTAAGACAAGGATTTGTCTGTGCTGTGGCGTCGGAGGGCTGGCAACGTCACGGCGGGGTTCAGCCAATGATGGCGGATCCAGCCACGGACGCCATGGCCGCGCCCCTGCCTGGAGTCCACCAGGTTGCGCTGCGGCCGGAACGAGCACCTCCAGGCACACCGTTCCCGCGTGCACATGGGCCTTGGGAGTATGCCAGAGGTGCTGGTGATACTGTCCCACTCTTGCACTCAAACTTAGTGATTAGCAAAAGGATGAGGCCCAGTATTGATAAGCAGATTGAGGGCGCGAGGGAAGGGTACAATCCACTGCAGCAACATCTATGGTCCTTATGCAGCGGGTGAGGGGGATGCTAGGGCGGCCAATGTCTGAGCGCCGCAGATAAAGCCTCCCCCCGAGGAGCACAGATACCCGGATGCTGTTGACCACTAATGGGTCGAGAACAGGGTGCCAACTCCAGTAATCAAGGGGCCACCCACAGCTCAGGGGTTAAGGATATCCCCTGCTCAGCACAGGTGGCTCTTTAGTAACACAAGCCAACTGGGATGAAAGCAGGGATATCCTTAAAACCTGACCTGTGGTGGCCATGAGGACTGGGGGTGACAAAACTCCGGGTAGAGAAGAGATTTTGGAATCTGTTTTACATTGGTCTGTGAGCACATACCCCCCCCCAAAAATGGACATTATAGTGAATTGAACTATCTTTAATGCCATGTGTGTGATTCAATCGGCCTTTAAACGTGCAACCCGGCAGAGCTAACGGGGCAAAAAACCCAATCCTTGTAAAGAAATTTACCTATTTTAATGGACTTCTTTAAACTAATCTCCCTACAGCTAAAGCAAAGGTTCCGGTTTCTTTTGTTTCTCTGGAAATGGTATTACAACACTTGAATGTTTGAATGGGGGGGATACAGCTTGTCAATCAAGTGTTTTCTTTAGTCTTAGCCCATCATGTCCTCCTATTTATCAGAGAGACAATAAGATAAGGGGGAGGGGGGAAGGACGAGTGGGGCTTATGGCTGTGAAAACTCCTTGGTTGATACTCACCAGTGACATCTGACAAAAGGGAAACTGAGCAGAGGAAATCCAACCCTCCAAGTCTCCGCTCGCTGTGTGAAAAGTTTAACTTTAAAAAATGATCTAAAAAAACGTTATTTATTTAGAAAATGTTTTACCAGGGAAATAATACTTGCGAGTTACTTGTCGTTTGCAAGTATGTCTGGGCAGAGTTAGATGACAATACACCGCTATATTTACAGACATGGCCATGGGCAGTAGGGAAATATATGGTATGGGCGTATTTAGCAGTTGCAGGGACAACGGGTTAAAATGTGCGTCAGCTGAGGTCTTGTGAAAGAGGAATTTAAACTGAGCGGATTTGAGCGATTGGTAGGTTGTTGCAGTTTGGGCTGATGTTGGTAAAAAACGGGCCACCAATAAGCCAGATGTTCTTTAAACCTAATGATGTACCTGCCCGACGGTCACTGTGCTGTACCAGTATTTCATCGTTTACTTTTAAATGCTCCTTTCTGGGGGCTGATGAGGAGGAAGATCCATGTGAGATATCAGCCTGATCAAAACAGGTTGTTTTGTGGGGAAGGAAGCGGGTGAGGAGGTAAGTCACTATGCAGAATAAGGACTCCCCCGCTGCCTACTACAGCATCCGTGTAGCGGGACGCTGCACGGACGAGAGCACTCCATCAATTGGAGCCGAGCCCGCCTGCGAGGGGGGGCCGCAGCGCTCGGGCGGAGAGTTGCTCCTGCTCTTCAATAAAAATGAGAGCAGGACTCGGGTCGAGCATTAGCACGCCCCCGGCGGTTCAGAGCAATTGAGGGCGGAACCTGCCGGGTGACGTCATGGCCGCGCCCCAGTCACTCCCCCGCCACGCCCCCCCCCCCCCCCCCACCCCCCCCCGGTCTCTCTTCCTGCAGTGGCTGAAGACCGGGGGAGGGAGGGAATCGGCTGAAAGCGCCGCCAATATCGCGGGCCTGCGAGTACAGCGGATAAAGATACGGGGCCTTAGCCTAAGGGTATGGCGTGCTCAACTTCATGATTACAACCTGACCTTATCAGCACTCTACAGTTCAGGGATTGCTTGGGGAAAAGTTACAAAAGACCTGGCACTCCAAGGATCTCAATCACTACAGATGCTGGGAACGGGCACACGGCAAACAAGGCAGCAAGCCCAATATTACTCTGGACAATCTCCTCCGAATACATAAACCAGCTAACTTCTGGCAGGTATCAACAACATATTCCAGCATTCTAACCATAAAACAGACAACAATTAACTATCACTAAGGTGAATGACTCGACAAACCCCACCGACATTGAAAATTATCAATGATTACTTTGTGGGTGTGCTACTAAACTTATTCGCGAAACGCAACCCAAACCACAAACTTGAATCTCATCCTGGGAGTACCCCTATAGCCCCACCCCCCCCAACACGCCCACAATTTTCAATGTGGCCAGTATCCGAAGCCGGAGATTACACAAGCGCTCCACAAATTAAAATTAAGAGCCAATGTGGACTGACTTACGCAATCTAGGTTCCTAAAGACTTGGTGCCAGCAATTGCCCAAAACCAATTGCTTCCATAGTCAACTCTATCCTGTCGCAGGCCATATTCCCTAAGACCTGGAAAGCGGCCAGAGTTGTCCCAATTTCAAAAAGTGGGGACAAAAAAAACTGTCTCAAAAACTACAGGCCAATCTCCCTTATCCCAATCCTATCCAAAGTCATGGAAATGTGTTCCAATCCCAATTGAAGCGATTACTATAACAAGACAAATTTACATAGCAATCCAACTGGCTTCGCCCAAACACTCTACCGAAACTACCCTGTAAAAGTTTGCAAGAAATCCAGTGTGGATGGAACGGGGGCAACTCACTGGTGCAATATTCATAGATTTTGCAAAGGTTTTGATACTGTTGATCAGCATCATGCTTACAAACTCCAGAGCTCTGGATAGGAAGCATTGCTTTAAATGGTTCAGTCCCCACCTATTCAGGTATGAACCCAACATGTGTTCCATCTCAGGCCTCTAACTCCAACCCCCTGGATATCACCTGTGTGTACGCAAGGCCTGTTCTGGGGCCCCCCTACTCTTCTCAGTGTTAATCAATTGATCTTCCCACAGCTTGGTTCAGGAAGCCTCAATACACATGTATGCAGATGACACAATCCTATATTGCACAGCCATAGCCTCTGCAGACCGTCAACACATACTTCAGTCTGACTTTTGGAGGACTCGAAAATGGATTCCCAAAACAAACTGTTTTTAAACACTGACACGACTGTAACAATGGTATTTGGGACAAAGGACTAAATTTTTAAAGCTCCAGGAGACTGAGCTCCAGCAGATAGAACCAAACACTAACACCACCTAACCCCTTGTCATAGGTTTTTTAAATACCTGGGCATATGGTTGACTCCCATAACATTCGGATGCACATTGATCCCTGACAACCCAAGAACTATTGCCAACCTAAGGCGGTACTTTACAGGAACAAACCTTCCTAAGTCTCTGGCAGAAAGCGTATCGACAGCAGATGTAATGCCAATTATATTGAAATGGAGACATAGTATATGGATCGGCACCCTCAACCCCCTTAGCAAACGTGACCAACCTTCTACAATTAATTGTCGTTTTGTTCTCCACTGCAACTATAAAACCACACACCAGCGGGAAATGCTCAAAAGAACTAGATTGGTCATCACTCGAGTCTAGGCGCAAGTTTCACCTGTCCTGTCTTGCCTTCAAATTCTATTATGGGCAAGCTTTACCAGCTACCTGAACAAGGCTCCTCACCCTACCACATGCAAGCACTATCATCTGAGATCAGACTCCAAAAGACTGTTCATGTCCCAAGGATCAACAAGTATCCGGACGTTTCTCCTATATTTACTGTGCACCCAAAACTGGAACCACCTACCAGAGGAACTCACATCCACCCCAGTTTAAGTTCTTTCAAAATCTAAAGGTTGTCAAACATTTTAATCTGGTCTTGTAATGTTTAATACGCCCATATATAGATTATCGTTAATGGGAATGCAATGTCTTGTAGATAATGTATTCATTATACAAGACATTTAGGTAAATGATGTGCATGTATACATGCTCATTTAAGATTAACTGTATTGTAAACCTTGTATATTTGGTCTTCACTCTGTGCCCCGGGACTACGTGAAAACGAGAGGTACCTCTCATGTATTACTCCTGGTAAAAATATTTTATAAATTAAAATATAAAAATTGGTCACTACCAAAGAATCTCCCCCCCCCGCACCCCAAATGGTTACAGACTCATTGCCTTGGGACACTTTTGATCCTAGGAGGGATTGCTGCTTTCACCTTTACCGGGTCTGTATGGCGTACCTGGTAGGTATGGAAAGTGCTTGGTTTCCAGGCCTGGGACCGGGCAGACTGCTTCATGAGGTGATCGGCCTGATCGAAAATAAGCCCCTACGTTTCCATCTAGCTGAAGGGGGCGGTGGTGAAATGAAATTGATGTGAAGTTGAACATGACTGACAGCGTGGAAAGGTCCAAGGCACCTATAAACGGTTGTTGCGAAGGTGTAAAGGTTTCGTCAAAGATTCTGTTAGTAACAGAAAGGTAACGTTCTAGTTAAATATTTACAGACTCCATTAAGATAAGTATAGGAGTCTATTCACTCCAGTGTACATAACAGTATCATTGGTTGTGGCAATTGAAATGAATGGTAATTAAGTTCGATATGCGTATTACAATATAAAGGTGAGGACCCATAGGACTTGGCTCCACAACTTACATTTATTAGACATTTATCACTCTACTATACTGCATTTGTTTACCTTCTACCTAGTCTCTGGAGTGGTTGATGGAAATAACCCATTTAGAATGAGACTGTGGGGGAAACTCGCTAAACGGACGATATGATTCGCATTAACTGTAAATACAGTCAATGCAGTTAAAACCTTATGAAGTCCACCTGGGTTCATAAGTGGTATAGTACTGCTAAACATCAAAAACGTGGTGGTTTCGGCTCATATCCTACTTCTAAGATGCTAAGTTTATATGACTGCATGTAGACGTCTCAAAAATGATGTCTGAATAGTACAGGGTTTCTTGGAGTAGTGACACAGTTGTGCGGGTCGAAACGCGCCCCAGGAATTTCCACATTCTTCGGCATTTCCAGAGTGTTGTAAGGAGGAGAATAGTACGCCCTCTAATATTGTAAAGAAGTATTGATGATTCAGCCAACGGTTTGTATATTCTAAAGGTTGTATGCAGATCTTCAATAGTAGGTGTGACTTTTTTGCATTGGACTAACGGACTGATATTATAAGACAAGCTGATAAGAGAGTTCTGTCCCTCATACCCTCATGTAAAGTATACCGATCTTAAAATGTCTAGATGCCAGGGTAAGCTATAAAGCAATTAAAGTAATAGTGTATTACATTGATTTGCTACCATTTTTTTTTTTACGATTTTAGTTGAATAATTACAAATATATTAAATATTTTCAAAGATAAACTCTGTCCTTCTGACTATGAAAGACATTAAAAACAGTTTTACTAGGTCAGTATGATAAACATCCAGTTTTTGTTAGGGAAATCGTTGTTCTTAACCAATGAAAAACCCAACTGCAATCTGAGTTGTTTTGTGATGTGTGATGTGATCATATAGAATTGATGGCAGAAAAAAACCATTGCGCCACCATAGTTTGCCTACCTGTGTACAACCTAAGAGCCTTTGTGATCTTGGACGGGGTTTCAGGATTTAGGAGTAACCTTAGTCCCTCCCCAGCATGTTTGAATTTCCCTTACTGCAGTATTCCCACTCCAGTCACCCTCAGGGAACCCCAACGGTCAGGCCTTAAGGATATCCCCGTGCTCCAGGCCACAGGTGGGTCCAATCAGCGGCTTCAATCATTTTGACTGAGCACACCTGTGCTGGAGCAGGGATTATCCTTAAAGGCCTGACTGTTGGGGGTTCCCTGAGGAATGGACTTGGGAACACTGCCTCCTTACTTGTGTAGCCCCTCCACCTCGGCTGGGAGGACTATCCATGTATCCAGCACCCTTCCATGAGAAGTCCTTCCTCCATTCCCGTGCACACTTCAGAGCATGTCCAATGTTTCCTAATGTGCGTAAAACAAAGTTATGGTTTATCTGACACAAGCTTTTACTCCCACCCAGCGGACTCAAACCTATCCCTGTTATCAATGCCTTGTTTGGATCACGTCTTGTGGTCTTATAGCAGGGGTGCGCAAACTGGGGCAGGGGGATTTTTCGGGGGGGCGCGGCGTTACAAGAGGCCACGCGCTCATCCCCAAGGCATTTAAATTAAATGCCGGGTGATTGCGTGAGGCCTCTTGTAAGTCCCTTACCTTTCTTCGGTGACATGTCGCCATGGCAATGCAGCATCAAATGACACTCGGGGTCATTGCTCAGAAGGACAAGGTTAAGGAGGGGGGGGGGGGGGAGGAAGGTGCAGTGGGGAGGAAAAGTTTTGTGCTCCACGGTTCTGTCTACAGAACTGGTCTCCAACCTTTTGCCTTAAGAGGCCGGGCAAAAACCCCAAACAAATAAAATTGGTATGACCGGTTCACTATATGAAGGTTTGACTTTTGAATACGTTCACATATGTATAAATAAGAAAATACAATAAAACAAAGAAGTTTCTTTTAATTTCCCCAACGTATCCCTCCCTCCGGAACGGCAAAAAAAACAAACTAAAATGGATGACCGGTCAATACAGTACTATGGAAGGGTGACTTATTTTGAATACGCTTCCCCAATTATAAATAAGAGAAAATTACAAATGAAAATAAAGAAAGTTTTAAGTTCCCAAAAATAGTCCCTCCATACTCACCACTCCATCCCCCCCCCTCTCACTCACCCCCTCTCTCTCGCTCAAGCCCCTCTCTCTCACTCAACCCCTCCTATATTTCTCACTCAACCCTCCGCCCCCTCTCACTCAACCCATCTCTCTCACACAACCCCCCCCTCAACCTCCCCGCTCGGATCAGTCTTGGCCACGTCGGAAGTGCAAGTGCTGCAGAGATCGGCTGGCAAACGGGCGGAAGGACAGGTGGACCCAAATTCCTGCTCCCAACTGGGAAACGGCCACGGCAGAGAGTGAGACCACTGATCTACAGTACCATTAACTTGATGGAGCTAGTTCACCCTTGCCCAATTTCACTACACCAATGCAGAAGAAAGGGCAAATGCCGGGCACAGAAGATGAGGTCAGGCCCACTCAAATGCCGGCCCGGGAAAAACTTGTCCTCAGCGCCCATCAATCCCTGTTGGCAAACCATTGCGGGTGCATGTCACATGAATTGGCAGCATGCACATAGTGTAAATTGTTCTCTAAGATAAAATGAGCTGTGGACTATGTAAGGTATGGTTGTTTTCTTCCATATACAAACAATGCTGAGTGTTTATTAAACCTATTCAGCATCAAAAGACTCTGTTCAGTTTACTTCATATTACTTAGTGTGGGGTAGAGGTGGGGCGGGGGGGATGGGGGGCGGGGGGGGGGCGCTGTTCTCCTCCGGCTTTATTCAATTTAATGACCTTTTTTATGATTTGTTTGAGTTCTTTTCCTGACTTGGGCTAGGTTTATGGACTCCGTTGGCCTACTTAACGTGACATTAACCTAAAGTTACTGCACGTATATTAATGCAGCCTCACTAAATCAGATATCGCTGCGGCTTAATAAGATTGCAGATATTTAAATGACAGGCAAATTAGCTCAGTGCAGCCTAAATTATATTCGTCCCATATTATTAAACACCCGTTAAGGTTAAACATGGGGAAATAACGCCACATTAGTGCATGCTCTAACTATGACGTTACACCCAGCAAGAAACTGAATGAAATGAGGGAGAGAGAGAACATCTTGCACATTTTAGTTGCATATTCCCAGTTCTCTCGGGTGTGTTCTGGGTATTCTCGCTCTCTTTCTCCTTCTCCAAAAATGCCATTGTTCGTCTTGGGTAACGTCAAGACTCAATCCCTCTGTTACTTGCAGATTAACGCAGTTTGTAATGTTAACATAGGGGGACTGCGCTAATGAGCCTCAATTACGGCAGTGATTACCTTGAGTGAACAGGGTGATATAACTCAGGGAAAATTAATGTCCATTCCTGTTTCGGTAAACGCACATTATTTCCCCCTCGTTTACCAGAGCTTGTTGAGGTTTTTCCTCTCTTCGACTGCCCTGGCTCTAAACTTTCACTTTGTATTCAAAACCCCTTAATGTGACCAGGAGCTGGACCCGCAGGGAATGAGGCAGGACCGTGGTGAGGAATGACAGCAGCCGTGGGGACTGAGGCTGATGGGGAAGGAGAGGAATTCCGGGCACGGGTCGAGGTCGGGACAGGGGGCGGCAGGTAGTCGGGAAGTTCAGGTTTCAGGTCAGGGAAGGAGAGGGGCAAGGAAAGATTCAGGAGAGGCAAAGCACAAGCCGGGCTACAGACTGGGTCAATAGAATAGGATCAGACACCTTGGGGAGATTGGCTGAATGGATATGGAATTACTTATAAAAGGCCAGGACAGGGCAAACCGATTACAACCTCTATTAGGGTGAGGACGACGGAAAAAGACCACAAATGTCAGACCATCTGTGTAAGAGGCACAAAATGACGGGTGGCCTGCCCTGACACTTGGATGACGAGAGATGGAGAAGGAATAATAACTGTACTGCCAATTTTTGAGCTGTCAATTGGATTTTGTTAGGCTACCAGGCAACCCTTTTCTAATCATATCTAGGAGGAGCCTATAAGGAAGCAAACATTAAGTTTTATGCTTGTGCATGTGTTGCTATCTGGCATCACGTTGAAAGAGTAAAAGCATGACATGTCTGTACAAAGAAAATGTTATGGAGTAATACGAGGCAAGACTAGGGCAATCATTTATTTTCCAAACGTAGATTATCTTTTGTACACTGCTATACGTTGTGACAATTATTGTGCACTGGCAGGATACACATGGATATAGGAAATGCAAGCTTTCAAGTATATATTGATATAATTATAAGGCCAAGCCTCGCAGCTAAGTTGAAAAAATGTACTTGCTCACCCGTTTACCTTATCCACCTTGCCTCTCCATACACTCCCCTTTTATCTCTTTTATTCACTCTCATATTTCCTCCCATACTCCCCACTGTCCTCCCACCAATGTCTCAACCCACACTCCCAATCTCTTCCCCGCCTATATCTCTATTAACCCCCTCCGCCCAGTCCTTACCGGTAAGTGGGGATATGATCTACCCTAGGGTGGATGGGGTCAGACCAGGGGGGGCGTTAGCGGGAGGTAGGGCATCCTAAATTTGGGGCAGCCCACCATCTCCCCACCATACCCTACCAACTACCCTCACATACACCTAATCCCGTAACCCCCCCCCCCCCCCACCTCAGTCCCCCCTCCCCTCTATTTTAACAGCATGCTTGTTCTATAGCAACCAGTGAAATTCCCCATATTTAAAGATTTGCAAACTTCGCGATTCAATAGACGGAGAAGCATTGACAGGCAGCTATGCAGTTCTTTAGGTAAGTAGAGATTGCCCACATGAAAAACTATTGAAGTAAAAAAAAACTTAAAAAAAAAAGGAGAGGCTTGACCTGCATCTTTAAGGCTCAGGAACGTTAAGTGGTGATTCAATGGGCAATGGGAGATTTTCCTTTTATACATAAAGACAAGGAGTTATTAAGCAAACGTATTCCCCAAAGCTCTTTGAGGGTCCTCCTATCATCATTATATCATCCTGTCTTTCTGGCAGAAGCAAGAATTCGTCACTTCACATTCCCACAGATTCCCAGACTTTCTTTTCTTGAAGGAATTGATAAGGCTTCCAAACACAATTCCCAATATGCAATGTTAATTTCACTTCCAGTTTTTAAACTCAAAAATTCAAATCCCATGTAATTAAAAGGGCACCCTTCAGCATGCCTGTAATAAGCCCTTTGCCAAAAGTCCTTAGACCACAGGGGTGGCCAAACTTCCGTCTTCAAGAGATGCAAACAGGTTTTCAGGATATCCCGCTTCAGCACAGGTGGCTCAATCAGTGGCTTATCAAAATGAACCACCTGTGTGAAGCAGGGGTGATATCGGTAATACCTGACGATAGATCGTTTAGGACTGGAGTTGGCCACCCGTGCTGTAGGAAATTCTAAAATGAGAGAAAGCTCCTCAAAAAACCCTCTGGGGCTTCTGGGTGGAGAAAATACATTTGAATGGAAATTATTTAATGAGTGACACCATTGAGGCCATTTGGAACACTAATGCTAAATTCTGGGTGAGATAATTCTTATAAGCGCACACCGTGGATAATCCAGTCATCTTGAAGTACAGAGTGACGAGGCCATCCCTACAAGGTGTACAGTATATCTATCTTCCTGCTAATTGGAACTGATGAGCGCCAAAGAAGTTAGGATAGGGACATATATCATGCAACACAGCTGCTACACCCTAAGGAAGATATAGCAAGCAGACTGGACGAAGCTAAGTGTCGCTAAAAAAATTTAATCACACGATAATGAGAAACACAAATAACAACTTACTGTGGTTAAGAGCACAGCTCCTGTGCTATCTTAGTATTGCCCACGCTGTGTGTTTAGGTGATGTTTGCGCGTTTGTTAGTGGCATGGGGGACATCAACATTTTTTAACTCCAGTATGACACAGCTTTAAACTCTTAATTGGTATTAATGAGACACATTGTACTGAGCTATTGTTTGTTGTTTGTTTTAGTTAAACCTCCTTTGCGTGTTGTTTTAAGAGGCCCCCCGGCAGTGTAGGAGTGTCAACAGTTCATATGTTGTGCAACTGTTCATTCCCAGAATCATGGCTGCAGTCTAAGTATTTATGCTAAAGAGATAATGGGAAAGGCAGGTTGCAGACCAGTTCTGAGACCATGGAATGTGATCACAGTGATATTTTATTTGTATGCAACTGTGAACTTTATGCAGTTGTTTACCTTAGCAGCATATTGCATAATGCACAGAAGAGTCGCACAGCGTAGTGCTTAGATTCAGCAACGTTGGGGACATTACGTGAGCTTTTGCGTGTATGTGCGAGCAGCAGAAACAAACTGCAGTGGACAAAAGATCAGAATCGCTCAGGATAGGTGGATTAGATGTAAACAAAAGGCTAGGCATTGAAGGCCACACAAAAACAATGGTTGAACCACTCCCAAAGTCCGTGCATAAGGTGAAGAGACGACACTGTGTATTTTTAATCCAAATTTGGATTGCTAACAGTAACTTACATGTACAGCACAAACAATTACAGTCACATTAAATAAATCTTAAAAAGTAAACCGAAGAATAAACAATCTAGGAGTAGTAACTCATTTTATAGCACAATTACTAAGATTTAATAAGCGTTCAATGGTTCAACCAATTTTGGTTCTTCCAATCTGTGTGGGCCCAAAGCGGGTATATTTATTAAGAAGCGGTAGTAGTGCAAAATCGGGACACTAGCCACAGAAAACTCATTCAAGCAGTTTCCCACATTAGTGCATGATCGGCACTATCGCACTTGAAAATAATGATTAATAAAACTTCCCATGTGTTATGAATTTAGTTGTTGATAAAAACTCAGAGCTGTAGTTTATTCTTTTTGTTGCGTATATTTAGACTGTGGGTCTCCCAGGTTCGTAATTATTGGTCTGCATGCGGCGAGAGTACCCCGTTTGAAGATATGCATATATTTATAATGTGTCCACGGAAGCTCTTATGGCCCTCTACAGGGGTTGCTCAAACTCACGCTCAAGCCCCCCCCCCCCAACAGGTCAGGTTTTCAGGATCTCCCAGCTTCAAGCCACAGGTGTCAACGCCAGTCCTGCTTTAACACAAGTGGCTCAATCAGAGGCTCAGTCAAAGACCGAGCATCTGATGAGCACTGTGATGTGAAGCTGGGTATCCTTAAAAACGACCACTGCAGGGGCTGAGGAATGGAGTTAAAACACCCCTTCCCATTCCATAAGGTGTCTGCAGGGCATTAGTGCTGGAAGGTCCTTATGTGGAATAACACAGTTGGTACAATAAATATGGGGCCATTACAACCTAAAAGTTTGTAAGCACGGAGAATGCCTGAGAAGGTGCTTTTTAAGGCAGTCACTAATGGATTGGTATGACCATTGCTATTTGTTCTCAGCAGAGAAAGGAGAACTGTGGTTCCTTTCAATGGGGGCGCTATGTACTAAAACATTTGAAGACCCTCCAGGTTAAATATGGTGAGCCACTGCCACTAACATTGTTAATGAGCTAAATCTAATTAATTGGATAATCAGACACGTATACATTTTAAAAGTATTTGACAGTTCTTATGAAAAAAAAAGGTGAGATGAGAATGGGAACAGCTGATTTCCTCGGGTAATCTCCCTGTACATTGAAAGGAGTTTGCACAGGTAAAATGCTTCTTCCTGCTTACATGTATCGGACTCTTCTTCTTTGCTTTGTAGTTAGATTTATTGAAAATTTCCTGCTTTATACAATATTCCAAACACATCAAACATTGTCGGAACAACATTCAAGTCTGGGTGTGAAGATTACCTTTACATGTCTATCGCAGTTTCCCAAAGTTAACAATAGAGAGATTCCATATAAGGATAAAGAAAAAACAATAACAACACAACAACAAAAACAACCAGCGATGGCAGCATTCAAAGGAGTTTAAACATTTTACACTTACAGTGATGCTGATGGTCTGACGAGCACCATACATGATGTCTAGTTAAATCTTATCACATAACTGCAAACTTAACCTGGTCGGTTTGTATGAGACGGGCTGGCACTAAGGCCCGAAAACCTAGTTCAAAAATCCGTCTTTGTCATTAGGACTCCATATACTCCGATAGGGAGCCCAGATTTCGTGGTATTTTGGTGTTAAAAATCTAAAGGGACTATGTCAGCTTCCCCATTATTCTAATAAATTCCACTCTGTCCCACCATTCTTCCATGGATGGGCTGGACAGGTTCTTTCCACGTTTAGCTAGTATATTTTTGTCGGATATAGATGATATATCAATTAGGGTTCGTGGTCTAGGGTATTTGCATCGATTTAGGTCAGAGCCGGCAGCAGCGCATTCTAGGTGGAAGGGTACACTACCTCCCCTTATATTCTTTATCCAACTAAACACCTTTGAGAGGGAGAATTAACTTTAGGCCGCTCCACCTCTCTTTACCAGGGAGAGAGGGTGCTCTAAGGTTGGGATAAGACCTGAATAATAGCCCTCCCCTCCTCACACTGTCAGACGCCCCAGATGAAAAGTAGATTCTACTTACTTTCACAGCAACTTGAAACCCAGTTGCTGTTACATATGTAATTTACATATGTAATTACATGTTGTTTTTGCCAAAGGAACCGGGGATAATATCTTTGTATCCATTGAGGGTTTATTGATGGACAGACACTTGGCGTGCTTCATGAGTACAAGCTATGATTTTGACACACCAATGAAAGCAGAATCAAGTGAGGGCAATAGCTAACTGTAAAGAGGTGTCCTTTCCACATAGAAGGTTACATAAAAACCACGTTTTAAATAACTTTGGCGTAATCGGCTTCCTTAAAAAGATTCAATTACCCGTTTCCCCCCCTCCCGCACCCCCTCTTTCCCTACAATTCTCGCTCCCGCTCGCCCTCCATCTTCATTTTACCCGCACTTGACATGAGTACCACTACATCTATGGATTACGATTTATTCCACTTCGTGGGTCTCGCACCCTCTCCCGGCTTCTCTTATCCTTTCCCCCATCTTCACTCCTTATTCCACTCCCTCCCTCCTTTTTAATTATTGACATCTTATTAAAATGAATATGTTTCCCTTTTCTCGGTCTGCTGATTTAGGCCTATTGGTTTCTTCTGTGTATCTATTTGACTACAGATCCATGACTCATAATTACGATACCAATAATGGACAAATCAAAAAGCAAACAACTCGCCTATAGTTTTGACAAGCAGTCTTCACCAAAAGACATACATAAAGATTGTACTCCCCCCCCCCAGCCTCTACAGAGGGCCCCCCCCCCAAAAATACTGCCCTTTTACTAGCTCAATAGACCTTTCAGTTTAGTGCAAGATTATACTCGGCACAAGACAAGTGAATTATTCTTGAACTACAGTATAGCAGGGGGGTAACTCCAGTCCTCAAGGCCACCAACAGGTCAGGTTTTAAGGATTATCCATGCTTCAGCACAGGTGGCTCAATCTGCCTAGGCTTCAGCACTGGTGCTCAATCAGAGGCTCAGTTCTTCGATGGAGACCACCTGTGCTGAAGCAGGATATCCTTTAAGACAAGACCTGTTGGTGGGCTCTTAGGAGTGGCATTGGGCACCCCTGCACCAGAGGACTGTGTGTATTGTTATATTTCTATATAAGCCGTGTCAGAAAGGGACCTTGCACAGATAGCTGTCCTTTGACAGCAAAGGGGATTAACAGACATCTCATTTTTCAGAGGGGAATCGGTCAACATTCTGTTGTGGCAGGAATCTGCTGACATGAAAAAGCAGAGGCTGGTGTGTGAATGAAATTACTCCGGCAGCACCAGGCAGAGGCACCCTTGTCCTTTGCACCATATTTGATAATGACATCACACAAGATGCTAAAATAATACATTTAAAAAAATAAGCAAAATTCCTTGCCTTATTCTATCACACAGTTATGTTTTCAGCAGATCTCTGCCCACGAAACAATATTTCGATTATGTATTTCTCGAAATGCGGCAGTCCATCTTTTCACAGGCTTGGCGGGGCCAAGCCAAATAAACAGGACCTTTTATTGTTACATCAAAAGCTCAACATAAGGGGCGGTCTGCGTTCTCTAAGAGGCAGTTCCAATGATTCTGTCCCACTCTTTTTTTGTTAAACCCAGCCAGTTTTACATTTTGGCAAATATTGCTGTCCGAACCATTTTACAGGATTTTTTTTTAAAATGGCAGCCTGTGATTTTTTTAAAATCACCGCCCGTTCATTTGTGGCTAATGATGGTAAATAATTATTTGCTGTGTTGTTGGCTAGGAGTCCATCTGCAATACAAAAAAAAAAAAAGTTACGCAGTGACAGTTGTATGCTTAAATCTTCACTTATGCCGAATATGAACTTCAATGATTCAATAGTGGTCAGACATTATTGTATCTCCATATATGGTATAAATGGGATACTGCAGCTCTAATAGTTTTATTAGTTTTTCAAGTAAAGTAGACCATACAATCTGCATAAATGGGATAATTACCTAGTGTTATCCTAGATATAGCCATTTGGTATTAGAAACTAGACAATGATTTAATTGGCAAAAAGGATGTGCAATAATACTGGAAATATTCAAATAGATTTGCAGGGAGAACTGGCAAATGAAGCAATACGACAACCTGGCTACCATTTAACATGGTTTATGTTTCTCATAAATTGGTTGTAAGCGTTGTTAGCACCACATTGGTGTACAATTCCACTGTGACTCCACCGCGCTTTATTCATAAGTTCAATGTAAAAAAAAAAATAATTCTATACCAATTGTGGTGTCTAGTTGCGGGCGGCCCATATTGCTTTGTGCAATAGTGACCGCCTGCGGGTAGTGATATGGAGACCACCTCAATCTTAAAACAAACTGCAATCATTTGGGAGCTACACTCTTCGACTTTTGTAATTACAGAGGTCAAAGGTTCCATGGTTTGGGGGGGGGGAAAAATAAGCCATTTGCATCGTGTTTACCCTGCGCGCTCAATCTGCATCGGGGGGAATGTGCTGTGCGTTTCCAAGCGCAGACGCGTCTGTTCGATTCGCAGCCGCACAGCGCAGGAATTCAATATGGTAACATTGTTAACGAGGAGTAACTTAGTTCACTCCCTGTGCTGGAGAAGCTGTTGGTGACATTAATTGAATGGAACCAACTTTCTACATCACTGAGAATCTGTTTCAAGATATTGTATACGTGGCCAATATTATGCAGGTTTTTGAAGGCAACATTGACGCATAAATAGGAGAAAGTCTAGGGTTATTTCTGGTACTTGGCATGTTGGCAAAAGGTAATTCATACAGGTATGTATTCCTTTGCTTAGAGAGAGCGGCCCAGCCACAGTCTAAACACCAACACTACATGGTGACTCGGAGATTGTGTTAGAAGAGGAACACAGATGGTAACCAGCGGAAAGGACCTTTAATTTTTTTACAGGAGAGGTCTCCAATTCCAGGCCTCAAGAACCCCCCCTCCACCAACAGGTCAGGTTTCAGGACTATTCCTGCTTCACCACAAGTGTCAACGACCCCGCAGCGGCTCAGTCAAAGACAAGCCCACCAGGTGAAGCAGGGAATATCCGGAAAACCTGACCTGTGGGAGGGTTTAAGTACTGAAACCTGCTTCAAAGAGATAAAAACTGATTGGGTGGGGAGACTGCAGGGAGATAAAATGATGTATCAGGGTAGAGATAATGGGATTATTTGAACAAGGTTCAACTCAATTACAAGGCAGAGTAACAATACCTCTGAGTATTCCTTCAGTCCGACATGGCTTCTTTCCTTCAGTCAGGCAGGCCTTCGATTATTATTCCTCAGTTGCCGAATGCTTCCTATTCCTATTCCTTCAGCAGCAGCTTCTCTATTCCTTAGTCCGACATGCTTCCTATCGATTCCTTCAGTCCGTGCATGTTCCTATTCCTATTACTCAGTCGGCATGCTTCCTATTTTCTATCACTCAGTCACGGACTGCTTCCTATTCCTCCGTTCGGAATGCTTTCCTATTAATATCCTCCAGTCCGGATGCTCTTCATTCCTTCCAGTCTGGCATGTATCCTAGTCTCAGTCCGCATGCTTCCTATTCTTCTCGCATCTCCATTCTCAGTCCGGCATGCTTCCTATTCCTCAGTGCAGCTCATTCAGTCGCTGCTTCCCCAATTTCCGTTCATGCTTTCCCGGGAATGTTCTATCTATTCCTCCAGTCCCGGCAGTGCTTCCTATTCCTTCAGTCGGCCATGCTTCCTCTTTGCCTTCAGTCGGCATGCTTCCTATTCCTCCAGTCTGGCATGCCTTCTCATTATCCTTCAGTCCGGCAGCTCCTTCCTATTCTTCATCCGGCATGCTTCTATTCATTCAGCGGACATGCTTCCTATTCCTCTCCAGTCCGCGCATGCTTTCTCGTATCTCATTCTCCAGTCCGGCATGTTCTATTCTTCAGTCAGGCATGCTTCCTATTCTCAGTCCGGATGTTCCTATTCCTTCTAGTCCGGCAGATTCCTATTCCTCCAGTCCGGAATGCTTCACTTCCTTTCATCCGAATGCTCCTATCCTATTCCTTCAGTCCATCCGCTCTATCATATTCCTTCAGTCCGCCATGCTTCCTATCCTTCAGTCGGCATGCTTCCTATTCGATTCATTCAGGTCCGGCCTGCTTCCTATTTCCTATTTTTTTCCTCAGTTTTTCCCACCGGCATGCTTCCGATTCCTTTCATGTCCGGCATGCTTCCTTTCCTATTCCTCAAGTCGGCATGCTCCTATCCTACAGGCCGGCATGCTTCCAGATTCCTCCGTCCGCATGCTTCCTATTCCTTCAGTCCGGAATGCTTCTATTCTCCAGTACGACCATGCTTTCCTATTCCTATTCTCCAGTCTGGCATGTTCTATTTCCAGTCCGGTATTGCTTCTATTCCTAGTCCTTCAGTCCGGAATGCTTCCGATTCCTTCAGTCTGGCATGCTTCCTTTTCCTCAGGTCCGGCAAGCTTACTATTCCTCCAGTCTGAGCATGCTTCCTATCCTCCAGTCCCGGCATGCGTCTATTCTCCAGTACGGCATGCTTCCTATCCTTATCCTGTCATGCTTCCTATTCCTCAGTCCGGCATGTTTCCCTATCCTTCAGGCCGCATGACTCCTATTACTAGTCCTTCAGTCCGGCCATGCTTCCTATTCCTATTCCCTTCAGTCGGATGGCTTCCTATTCCTCAGTCCGGAATGCTTCCTATTAATTCAGTCGGCATGTTCATATTCTCAGTCGGATGCTTCCTTATTCATTCAGTCACGGCATGCTTCCTATCTTCGTCCCGGCAGATTTCCTATTCCTCAGTCGGATGCTTCCTATCCTCCAGTCCGAATTACTTTCCTATCCTTCAGTCCGGGCATACTTCCTATTCCTTCAGTCCGGCATGGCTTCCTATTCTATCTTCAGTCCGGCATGTTCCGTATGTCCCCTTTTATTCTTCAGTCCGGCATGTTCCTATTCCTCCAGTCCGGCATGATTCCTATTCCTTCAGTCCGGCATGCTCCTATTATTTTCTATTGCCGTCAGGTACCGGCATGCTTCCTATTCCTTCGTCCGATGCCTCCTATTCCTTCAGTCCGGAATGCTTCATATTCCTCCGTCCGGCATACCTTCCTATTCCTTCAGTCTGGCATGCTCCATATTCCTTCAGTCGGCATGACTTCCTAGACTCTATTTCCTTCAGTCCGGCATGAGTCAGATTCCTTCAGTACGACATGCTCCTATTCCTTCAGGTCCGGCATTGCTTCCTATTCCTTTCACAGTCCGGCATGTTCCTATTCTATTCCGTTCAGTCCGGCTTGCTTCCTATTCTATTCCTCCAGTCCGGCATGCTTCAGATTCCTTCAGTCCGGCATGCTTCCTATTCCTTTCAGGTCCGGCATGCTTTCCTATTCCTCCGTCCGGCATGCTACTATTCCTGTCCGCCAGTCCGGCAGCTTCCTATCATTCAGTCGGGCATGCTTCCTATTCCTTCAGTCCGGGCATGTTCCTATTCCTCCAGTCCGGCAGCTCCTATTCCTCCAGTCCGGCATTGCTTCCTATTCTCCAGTCCGGCATGCTTCACTTTCCTTCAGTCCGGGCATGCTCCTATTCCTATTCCTTCAGTCAGGCATGCTTCCTATTCTCCAGGTCCGGCCTGCTTCCGATTTCCTATTCCTTCAGTCGGCATGCTCCATTCCTCCGTTCCGCATGCTCCTATTCTCCACAGTCCGGGGAATGCTCTATTCCTCCAGTCCAGCATTGCTTCCATTACTTCAGTCCGGCCTGCTTTACTCTTCCTCCAGTCCGGCATGCTTCATCTTCCTCAGTACCGGAATGCTTCCTATTTCCTCCAGTCCGGCATGCTCCTCTCCTTCAGTCCGGATGCTTCCTAGTCCTTTCCTCCAGTCCGGCAGTTCCTATTCCTCCAGTCCGGAAGATTCTATTCTATTCATTCAAGTCCGGCAGCTTCGATTCTCCAGTCCGGATGCTTCCTATCATCCAGTCCGGCATGCTTTCCTATCCTCAGTCGGCATGCCTTCCTATTTCCTCCAGTCCGGCATGCTTCCTTCTTCCTTCAGTCACGGAATGCTTCCTATTCCTCCAGTCCGCAGCTTCCTAGTTCCTTCAGTCCGGCATGCTTATTATTCCTATTCATTCAGTCCAGCACTGCTTCCTATTCCTCCAGTCTGCATGCTTCCTATCATATTCCTCAAGTCCGGCCTGCTTCAATGCATTCAGTCCGGAAATGCTTCTATTCCTTCAGTCACGGCTGCTTCCGATTTCCGCTTCCTTCAGTCCAGCATGCTACTATTCCTCAGTCTGAATGCTTCCTCTTATCATATTCTTCCAGTCCAGGCATGATTCCTATCCTTCAGTCTGGCATGCTTCCGTTTTATTCTTTCTTCAGTCCGGCATGCTTCCTATCCTTCTGTCCGGCCATGCTTCTATTCATTCAGTCCGGCATGCTTCCTATTCCTTCAGGGTCCGGATGCTTCCTATTCCTATTCCTTCAGTCCAGCATGCTCCTATTCTATCCAGTTGCATGCCTTCCTTATTTCATATTCCTCCAGTCCGGATGATTCCATTCACTTCAGTCTGCATGCTTCTATTCATATTCCTTCAGTCCGGCATGCTTCCTATTCCTTCAGTACGGCATGCTTACTATTCTCCAGTCGGCATGCTCCTATTCCTCAGTCCGGCAGCTTCCTATTCCATTCCTTCAGTCAGCATGGTCCTATTCCTCCGTCTGGCATGCTTCCTATTCATATTCCTTCAGTCCGGAGTGCTTCCTATCCGATTCCTCCAGG
>WSYH01003029.1:0-29607 GCA_036426205.1 Ascaphus truei
CCCCCTCTGTCACAGCTCTCCCCCTCGATCCCAACTCTCCCCCTCTGTCCCAGCTCTACCACTCTGTCCCTGCTCTCCCACTCTGTCCTAGTTGTTCCTCCTAGTCCTGGCTCTCCTCTCCCCTGTCCTGGCTCTTCCCATTTGTCCCGGCTCTCTCGCCCTGTCATGGCTCTCTCCCCCCCTGTCCTGGCTGTCCCCCTTTGTATTGTATTGTATGTCTTTATTTATATAGCGCGATAAATGTACATAGCGCTTCACAGTAGTAATACATGTGGTAATCATATAAATAATAAATAATATAAATAACAGATCATGGGAATAAGTGCTTCAGACATAAAAGGAGTCCCTGCTCTGAGGAGTCCCTGCTCTGAGGAGCTTACAATCTAATTGGTAGGGGAACATATAGAGACAGTAGGAGGGAATTCTAGTAAGTGCATCTGCAGGGGGCCAAGCTTTATGTATCATGTGTTCAGAATATCCACAGTGCTATTCGTATGCTTCTTTCAGCAAATGTGTCTTAAGGTGGGTCTTAAGAACGGCTCTCCCCCCTGTCCCGGCTCTCCACCCGTCCCAGCTCTCCCCCCTGTCTCGACTCTCCTCCCCTTTCCCGACTCTCCCCCTCTGTCCCGGTTCTCTCCCCCCCCTGTCACGGTTCCCCCCCTCTGTCCTGTCTCTCTCCCCAGGTCCCAGCTCTCCTGCTCTGTCCCGGCTCTCCCCCTCTGCCCCAGCTCTCCCCCCTCTCCTGCTCTGTCCTGGCTCTCTCCCCCCCTGTCACGGCTCCCCCTGTCCTGACTCTCCCCCTTTGTCCCAGCTCTCCCCATTTGTGCCGGCTCTCCCCATCTGTTCCGGCTCTCCCCCTCTGTCCCAGCTCTCCCCCTCTCCCTGCTCTCCTGCTCTGTCCTGGCTCTCCCCTCCCGGCTCTCCCCACTGTCCTGGTTCTCCCCCCGTCCCAGCTCTCCCCCCCTGTCCCGATTCTCTTCCTCTGTCCCGACTCTCCCCCTCTGTCCGGCTCTCCCCCCTCCCCATCATGGCTCCCCCTTGTCCTGTCTCTCTCCCCAGATCCCAGCTCTTCTGCTCTGTCCCAGCTCTCCCCCTCTGTCACGGCTCTCCCCCCCCCTGTCACGGCCCCCCCCCCCCCCGTCCCGGCTCTCCCCCCCCCCTGTCGGCAGCCCTCCAGAAGAAGCCAAGCCCACCCTTCAGTAAGCTGCAAGCCTACGCGTAGGTTTTTAAAAACACATTTGGAATCTATTTGGAACTTTTATGGACTTGATTAGGTTTTATGTTATGATATCATGTCTGTGATATAAATGTTTATGTTTAAGATTAAATTATAAAAAATGGTGATTATTTTCACCTGGACCAAATGAATTGTATGAGCACAGAGGTCGTTTTTATTATATTAATACATTAGTTATTTATTTATATCACACCACTTAACATTTATCCCATCACAATAGTTATTAGCACTTAAATACACATTGTAACAATTTCTTCTTTATGGGTTTTTTTTATATAGTATTTGGCTTCAGATATGTTCTATATATAGAGGTGTTTTGCATACATGTACAGATTTCTGTGTGTATGCACATACGTATCTATATTGGAATTTTTTTGATCTGTGGAAAATGTGATCTGATTCAAATTTTGTGTCAATTTTTTTTTGCCTTGTGAGTGGTTGGCAAAGTCCCTTCAGAAAGTGAGATCAGCAACAGAGACGTACTTCCATTGTCTGCAGATGGATAATACATGGGACGGGCAGCCAGGCAGACCAGTTTCCTAAGTAATATAGTAAACAAAAATATCACTTGTGGTGCATTCGCATTTCTCAATTATCTCTTAGTAAACAGTGCTTCCACTGCCGCCAGGGATTCTGGGTAATGACATGCAAATGAGCACAGTGTGTCACTCTTTACTTCTTGATCCGTCAAAGCTTGTGTACTTATTAATCTATGTAATATACAGAGACGTGTAGAGAAAGATCCTGGTTTCCTGAAAGAACAGGTGGTGAAGTCCTTTCTTAGGAGAAATAGGACCTCTGCTATTCCCTGCGTGTGGTGCTTTTTGGTAACTCTGCTGAATAGCGTCAAGAGGGACATTTGTTCTAAATCCACCTACAGTAGTCTCATTCATTTTATTGGAGAGGGATGGGATTTTCTATACCATGCATTGCTTAGCTAGAGCTATTCAATAACTGGTTGCTACCAAGGAAAGAATATTCGAATGTATAGCTTTGCGCAGGCAAGTTCTGCATACAACCAGTTGACTGAATATACAGAAACTCAAGGACCTGCCATTGCTTGTGTATTTCTCCCCCATGGGTTGAAACCAGCACTTAGCATCAGGTGTAGCAACAGCAATTTGTTTAGAAGGTGAAGACTTCTGCTACACCCATGTTCTTCAGCACAGGGGGCTCAATCGTTGACTGAACCACTGATTGAGCCACCTGTGCTGAAACAAGGATTTCCTTAAAACGTGACCTGTTGGTGGCCCTTGAGACTGGAATTTTTCACTCCTGCTTTAATGTGTCGTCCAATGCGAGAAGGTGCACCTCTGTTCTAAAGTATGTGTTCATGTATCCAAGTGTGATAGTGCAAGGGTTAGAAGAGTACAGCACCAGCACTTTTATTACAACCACAGCGTACAGTACCACTGCTTTATTAAGCCACTTCAACCACTGTATGTACTATATTCAGGTTTTATCATTTACTTCTCCTGCCTCAGATCTCTTACAGGAGAATAAAAAGCTAGATGAGCATCAACAAACACGCGCCGAAGCTTCCAGCTCCCTGTGATCACAAGGGGTTAACAATGTGAGCTAATCCTCTTATCAACACAAGCCCCAATCAGCAGTGATATATGCATTTATTTTCTTTGCTATTGTCACAGGTGTAAATAATAGGCAGATTAGTTTTAGACAAGCACTTCCGAGCCAGCCTAGTTTATGCTCATAAAATAAAGGTGTCAGGTGCCCAGAATCCATTAAAAGACGTCTCCTAAAAGGCAGAGCTTAGCTGCACTTGTTGAAAATCTTTCAAAGGCATACAGCACAGGACAGGGCAGTTTACGATCGGGCAAATAGGCAAAGTTTTTCTACCGCCGCCACCGTGACTAAGCAGATATTTGTTTCCCACTGGATACATTTTAGTCAAGTGGATGGACACAAAGAGAGAAGCACGGTCACCAGATTTCCTAACACGCTATCAATAAGAAAAACAAATCTCGGTATAACAATAAACCTGGGATACCAATGATAAAAGGTTTATGAGGATGTATTCGTTATAACGGTCTGGTCTTCACATTGAGGCAGGATTGGCACAGAAAGGACTAATTAATGCACACGGACTATGCAAAAATGGTCATTTATTACAACCAAGGAAACCAACGTTTCGACTGCCACGCAGTCTTTATCAAGGTGAGGGCTACTGTTTACTAGATCAGAAACAGATGCGTGGCAGACAAAACGTTGGTTTCTTTGGTTGTAATAGATGACCATTTTTGCATTGTCCGTGGGCCTTAATGTGCATCCATTCCTCTGACTTTTTGGGAACTGCAGGATTTTCCAACCTCTAGCAGCACCGGCAAATTATCTTCTGAAGTTCTTCAGGTTGTGGCCACAGTAGGGGCGACGGCACGAGCGAAGTCGCTTGTGTCTAATACAAAATACCTATAGTCAATGCGCACGTGCATGTGAGACGGCGCTGCAGACATGCTGGCAGACAAATTAATTTGATTTTCTGGCGCAACGGCTGGTTCACGTGTGCGGTTCAGCCAATGAGGGTGAACCGCTCACGTGACGTCACTGCCACGCCCATGCCCTGCCAGGCCACACCTGCCCCTCGTCGCACAAAACATGCTGCCCACGGATCGTTTCTAGTAAAGGCGCATGTGACGTTATGCCCTCCGTCGCGCGCGTGCCTGTACTATGTACGAAGCCTTAAGGCTTGTAATATAGTATGCGCCGGTGCATGTGAGGGCGCGTGCACGGCATTGCGAGTGCACATGGCATACGCGTTTAGTTTCTATAGAGCAAGTGGTGACGCGCGCGGCTAGGAGGTGTGGCTCTGACATCACAGCGTTAGGCAGCACTGTGATTGGCTCACAGCGTCACGTGGCGCCGCAACAGCGCAAAAATACACATTTTTTGTATTTCCTCTGATCTACCTTGCCACCGCTCACGGACGTGCGTGCGTGCATGGTAGCGCACACGCGCGCACTATATTGCAGGCCTTAAGACGTGTGGCTGCAGAACTCTGCTTTTTGTCCAGAAATGACTAAACCAGGATTCTCCAAACAGGCTATAACAATAGCACAATATCCTGACTGCAGCAGTGACCAGAGCAATAGGGGAGCCCCTGCTACTGCCACAATGTAAGTATTGGTGAACGGTGCTTTCGGGTATAGGCAGTGACCAGTAAGAGTATCACACTGGATAACAGGTGAAAACTACCGAGAGATTTGCGGTGAGAATGCAGGAGATTTATAAAACATCCGTTTGGGAGTTATTTTCAGGGAGATGACAGAAAAATGCTAATATTCACATAATTATCAGGGAGTCCACCTCTTAAACAAGGAGAGCTGGTCACTATGTCCTACCCCTGGGGTACACAACTACTGATCTCAACAGGTCAGGTTTTCAGGATATCCCAGCTTCTGCACCGATGGCTCAGAGGCTCACTCACAGACTGTGCCATAGATGCTGAATCGGTGATATCCTGAAAACCTGACCTGACCTGTTGAGCACCATTCTCCTACACATTCTGTTCTATCACATAACTGGTCATTAATAATAATAATAATAGCATGTTCTTGTATAGCGCTGCTAGTTTTACGTAGCGCTTTACAGAGACATTTTGCAGACACAATCTCTGCCCCATGGAGCTTACAATCTATGTTTTTGGTGCTGAGGCATAGGGAGATAAAGTGACTTGCCCAAGGTCACAAGGAGCCGACACCGGGAATTGAACCAGCCCCCCTGCTTCAAACTCTCAGTGCCAGTTACTGTCTTTACTCACTGAGCCACTACCCCTTTTTTAAGGTACCCTACCCCTTTTGTATTTTACGGTATAGGCTAATTATTATGTATATGAACTAATTAAAAAATACTTTGTTTTGAATGAGTTCATAGAATCTTTAAAAGAAACATGCTGCATTGAAAAGGTACAGCGAGGGAAATAATTGTTGCTATTTGCACATAGTGCACCCAAACCACATCGCACCCAAACCACATCGCACCCAAACCACATCGCACCCAAACCACATCGCTGCCCCCTTCCTACTTCAAAAGTAAAAATGGAATCAAAATGTTACCTCTACAGTAAGTCCCTCCAGCTAAGGATCCCAGAGATCCAAAGACCACTCCTCCTAGTTAACTCTCAAAGGATTTCGCCCTGTGGGTTCTAAATGGTGCTCTGCAATAAGACACTTTACTTTAAAGCCCGTTAAGTTAATGTTATTTGCCTTCTGGTGCCAGAATGTCACTTGTGGCGCAGCACTGCTTAGCAAACATGGGCTATTGTCGGTGCTACAGATATAGCAAGATTTACTGTCTTCAGTGCCACTGTCACGCACGGTCACGGTCACACTGGTGTTTGCAGCATTGGAGGGTTAACACTGCAGGGTGTCCCATTCAGGAGCATGGACCCCTCGTACGAATGCGGTCGCCACTGTATTGTGCGCTGCAGATTTTGGCTTCCTTGTCCGCACCGGCGAGGACATGAAGTCTGGCTACATCTGCACTACACGCTCAACTTTACTGAAGGAACTTTGATTGAGCGAAAGTGGCAGAGGTGATTATAAAGTGCCACGTATTACCAGGAGTGTGACATCTTTCCCACCATCAGCCACACAACAGACACTGCTTCCAGCCTCCTGGGGATGAAAGCTCTGTGTATTCCATGCTACATTCCTGTCTCATTATACCCATATAAATAGATCAATCCTTAGACATATAGTTACTTCACAATCCTGGGGCACATTTAAGAGTGATATTGACCTTTTCTTTGGAAGCATCTGCCTTTGTGGTGGGGTGATGGTACCGTCCGGCTCTTAATTTCATGTCAGTCTGCATGAAGCATTCTTTTACTGGTATTTTCGATTTACATGTCATCTCTGATTTGTTTCAGGCCATTTGAATGTAAATTACCTCTTCAGAATCCCTAAAGGTGTGGGCATGCTCAGCTTGGTATCGCACAATTTTACAATCACAGTAACTTCTCAGTGAAAATTGACTTTTCAGCTTTCTCTTCCTGTTCATCACTTCTTTGGACAGTTTTGTCATCTATTGTCTAAAAATACTGGAATAAATGTGCTTTTTTTCTTTTTTTAAAGGTTCGTCCCTGTCTGTCCATGATTTGTTCTTACACACGAGAGGAAACTAAAGGAGACAATGTGTGTCGCAAACTGGAGCATTGCTCCAACACCAGCTGCGAAAGGCATCATTTTAACCCTTAACATTGATGATCAAGTGATCGCTTTTCCGAAGCGATCACAGGATCACTTCCCCACATTCTGTTAATGTAAGATCCTATTCTGTGCTCCACACGAGCAGGGAAGAACATCATCTCCCCTACAAAGTACAGGTGCCCCTGGAGACCAGACACCATGACGTAGTAGCTATGTCTTTCCGCTAACAACACTATTCTCTCTGACTTTGAATCCTGGCTGTCCTCCTTTCTCTCCTTTGACTCTCCAAGCCTTCTCCTTGGAGACTTTAATTGTCATATTAATGACCCCTCTGTCACCTGGGCTTCCAGTTTTCTCTCCCTTATTTTCTCCTACGGTTTGTCCTTCCCCACTCAGCTGCTTTCAGCACCCATACTTATGGCCACTACTTTGACCTTGGTTTTACTAAACACTGTACTCTTTTTTTACTTCTCCATCGCCTCCTTTTCACACACGGACCGTCACCTAATTTCCTTTGCTGTCTCCAACTCATCTTCTGTTACTCCTCTTGTCTGCCCTCACTATTTCTGAGATTTGCTATCCATAGATGTTCAACCTCTCAAAGCCTCCCTCACCACTAAACTCTCTTCTGTATCCTCGCCTTATCCTGACAATCTTGTCAACACTTACAGCTCTATGTTTTCCAACTGCCTGTACCAGCATTCTCCCCTTCTTCTAACACTCAACCTTGCCTCAATACTTAGAATACTTGCCCACTATCTACTCTCCTACACTTGCTCCTCTGAACGTCTGTCAAGGTAGTCTTGCACTCTTGGTGATTTGCTTCACTATAAATGTATCTTGTCCTGTTACCACTCAGCATTATTTCTAATCAGGTAAAGTTATTTCTCTGCACTTATGAACACTCACCGGTCCAGCCAACAGCACCTTTTCCCTTTGTCTAACTTTCTTCACGCTTTAACTCTTCGCAAACTTTAAAGACAAAGTAAACTATCAGATGAAATAGTTCCTTCCTCTATACCGATTCTCTGAAATCCCCCTTCATTTATTCTAGATGCTTTCTCCCGTGTAACACAGAAAAATGCATTTCAATTACTTTTCTCCTCTCCCACTAATACCTGCCAGCTTTATCCCATTCCTTCCCATCTTCTCTGCCTTCTCACTCCCACTCTCACTCTTATCCCTACATACATATAAACTCTATTCTTTCATTGCCACTTTAAATATGGTATTGTGTGATCTAGCCTCAAGAACAACCCCTTGGACCCCACAAACTCATGCTACTATCACACCTAGTTATTGCCGGCCTTTTGCTTCTAGGCTTGTATATTCCCACATGCTTTCTTTCCTTAGCTCCTCTTGACCCTCTCCAATTGTTTTATTGTCTTGCTCTCTCTCTAATGAAACAGCACTCAACAAAGTAGTATCTTCAAGTATCACCTGTATGAAGCTGACAAAACAACTGTATCTACTCCCACCTGTTGCACTATTTATTTATTTATTTATAAAAATGTTTTAACAGGAAGTAATACATTGAGAGTTATCTCTTGTTTTAAAGAATGTCCTGGGCACAATTCATGGTTACATTAAAAGAACAGAGGTTATACAGTCAATTCACAGACATTTCATGGACAGATAGAGTAGGAAAATTGGGTACAGGGGATAAAAGGGCTGGTGAGTTTTAGGTTGAAATAGAGAAGCTTTAACATCACCAAACATCAGTGAATGGCAGCAAATGGCTCACACCCTTTGGCTGCCCTTCGGCTGCGCCAAAAACTATCTGCCTTTGGGGTGACGCAGAGGTACATTGAAGGGGTTCAGATTGAATGCAGCTATGAATTCAAAGTTTTTTATGTCCTCTTTGCTCATTAACATTCCAGTGGGTGGGGTTGACGTTCCACAAAGTACAAGCAAATGTTAAGCCTTAGCACGCTGCTCCTGTGCAGGGCGGAACAGCTCTTGGGGAGCCCCATCAGGCATCCACCTTTGGGGTGACACTTAACAGGTCCACGGTCTTCAACTGCCTCATGGCAATCTCATCCTGGATGACAGCTAGATGCCACAAACTCAATATGCCAGACTGAGCCTTTCCCCACATAAATGACCCCGATTGTGAGCCCCATTGAATCCTTTACCATCCTAAATTATCCCCCATTGTAAGCCCCATTGAATCCTCTACCATCCTAAATTATCCCCCATTGTATGCCCCATTGAGTCCTTTACAATCAGTCAATAACACTACAATCCATCCAGTTCCCCAAGGCCGTTGTTTAGGTGTCATCTTTGACTCTTCTCTTTTGCTTACCCTTTACATTAATGCTATTGCTAAACCTTATTTTTCCATTACATTGCTAAACTATGACATTTGCTCTGTTTTTCTACTACTCAAATTTTAATGCATGCCCCCATTCTCTCCCATCTAGACTACTGCAACCTTCTCCTCACAGACTACTGCAACCTTCTCCTCACTGGGCTCCCTGCCTTGCAACTTTCTACCCTTCAATATATTCAAAAGGCTGCTGAAAAGATAATCTCACTCTCCTCCTCAAAACTCTCTGCTTGTTGTCAAGTTTATTATGCATTCAATACAAAATTCTTCTTTACTTCAAGGTTCTCCACTAATATGCCCTTCCTTTAATCTCAGCTTTCTTCTCTTGCTGTACCACTGCTCACTTTTATGCTCTACACAGGCCTGTTTTCTTTCCACTCCCGTGTCACTCCAGCTCTCTCCCTCCGCCAATCCTTCTCACATGCTGCACCCTCTCTCTCAATGCCTCCCAAGCACCGGCTCTCCTTAACTTCAAAACTCATCAGTTCTGGATGACAACTACTCACTAACAACAGTATGCTTTTCACTACAGTATGCACTTAGCAACAGTATCCTCACATATGCACTCTATCCATATGCACCCTATCCTCCCATATGCACTCTAACCTCTGATATGCACTCTATCCTCCAATATGCACTCTATCCTCCCATATGCACTCTATCCTCCCATATGCACTCTATCCTCCCATATGCACTCTAATCAATGCTCTATCCAAAATGTTTTGTTAGCCTCCCCACATACCAATTGTATTCTATGCTCGGTGGGACCGGGAATACTTCCGTCAAATGTTACATTTAGATATTGGAGCAGTTATCCAATCTGTATTATATTACCTGTATTGTAATGTTTGATAAAAACTATAACGAGCTGCTTACCTGGTGAGTGTTGTAAATATATACATACATATACATAGGACATGTTTTATTAATCTGATGCTGCATACATCCACTAGTGTTGCCCCTGTTTTGTGTATGGAAGCATCCTGTCCTGACTTTTTCACCTCTCCCTACACATTACTTATCTCTCATCTGCCCTTGAACAGATTGCTTCTGGTGCAACTCCCTGGTAAATCCATGTGCACATTTAGCCCCTTCTATTAGGCATGGTGACAAGTGACCATTGAATCGCTGATGCTACTATAGCTATGTGCCTGCTCTCCTATGTAGTATAGGTGATAACCTATCCAGATGGGCAGATATTACCACTGAGAAGGGCTTCTGCATGAGGTGGGATAACATGATTAGCCCTCAATCCAATGGAGACTGACTGCAAGGACAGTGTGACTTTCTCCCCAGCCTGTATATCTGGCTCACTGTGATATCATTCTTCATTTTTTGGAGGCTTTGTGAATGACAGCAGATAATCAAGATAATCTGAATCCATCGCTTTCCTCTGCCGTTCAGATGAGTTCATGTATTCATTTTATGCAAATCATACCCAAGCATTTGGTCTGTAGTTGAACCTGAGTCTGTTGTTATATTTTGGAATTATGCACAAGTTAATACTACATTTGTATATCTGATTAACGTGCCAGAGGTAAAATATGAGATAAAGTTCAAATCAGTTCAATAAAAACAAAATCTGTGCAAATTCAGTGAGGTTCTGTAAAGTAAATGTTTCTTTTGTTCATCCTTAAAGGTACATTACATCTTACTAAGTTTAAAAATTACACATGTAACCACTGGTCACAGTTCCATTAAAAAGTAGTGGTGCTAGTGCAGTAACTCTACTCAGCATACGGTATATTAAACCAGTGGAATAAAGAGGAATACATCTAATTTGATTCAAGGTTTTTTTTAATACACTAGGACTCACCCCGTGTGCCAACCCGGCCGAAAATAATAATGGGTCTCACTTTTTTATTTGCCTACCTTCTCTCTCTCCCCCACTTTCTCTCCCCCCCCCCACTTTCATCTTTATATCTGCCCCCACTCCTCTCTCTCTCCACTGCATCTCTTTCATTTAATACCTTATGATGCCATCAATTCTTTCTGCCTCTTCTCTCCTCCAGCATTCCTGCTTTCTCCTCACATGTCAACTGACTTCCTCTCTTTCTTTCTTCGTCTTCTTTCGGTCTAAACATTCTACAGTAGCTATTTGACTCCATTATCTGTCACCAGGCTATGTGCAATATGATATCACCTATGAGCTATATCTCATGGAGGGTCAGACATAACTCTTTTTTAATATAGTAAGATGTGTGCTGCAAAAGTAGAAACAGAATAATTTTTATATTTGAACCTTATTACTATCAACTGGGCCAGCATAGCTCAGAAATGTACTGAATTTGATGAAATGGGTGTGCATAAGTATGTACAGATGTACAGATGTATGTGCATTTCCTGGATTCCTGGAACACGTTATATGCATAGTTTGCAAACAGAATAGACAATTATATATAGAAATTGTATTACAATAAAGGAATTCCTGCCCTGAACGAATCACAGTGTAGGTAGGGAGTGCAAAAACAGTAAAGGTGAATATGTATTACAGTAGTTTAATAGAATGTAACCAAGAAAGCAGGTCAGTGCACTGAGAGGGCAGTGTATTTTCATGTTTTCTAAGCTATTGAGATGTATCTTTAAAACCACAAGTTTTCACATTGCATTTGAAGATTGGAAGAACACGTACTCGGTCATCAGGAATAAGGACGATCTGGATGAAGAGGGCAGTGAGGGAAAGAGAACAATGACAGAGAACAGTGGAGAACACGAGATGAGCCGAGGCAGATATTAAAGCTGTTAAGTATGGAAGTACGGAAGTCAGCACAAAATTGAATATAAAGATAGGAGAGAGATTTAAAGAGGAGACACTGGTTAAAAGGGCCAGTCCCTCCTAAAATTAGGTGAAAGTTTAATACTTTAAATGTAGTTGACTGACCTCTTTAAACATAAAATTGGACAAGTAAAAGTATTTTAAAATATTTTGGGGGAAACTAAAACTTCCATGGTAAACAAATCCTTTGAAAGGTTTTCCCATCTTTATATAATGTTTTCTGCTGATAAGAATGTTTGTCAGTCCTCAAATATACAGGTCAATGGCATGATGCCATTTGTCAAATATATAAACTTGTTTATAAATGTTTAAATTCGGCAGACCCAGAGGGAACTAAAATAGTAAATACATGTAAGAGTTTCGTTTTTCAGCTAAGGAGTGATTTAATCTTTCTAAGAAAGCCAATACCACTAATAAGTTATTTGAAGAATTTGTTTTACCTACTTTGCACTCCTAAGAGATATTGTGATAATTAATGACATTCCAAATATATTGTAACAGAGGAGGTTGTGAGGTTGGAAGACCAGATAGTATTTTATAAAATGTTATTGGCATTTTACAGGGAAATTCCAGCATCACTCGAGTCTAGGCGCAAAGTTCACCTTTCCTGTCTTGCCTTAAAATTCTTTCTGGGCAAGCTACCCATCTATCTGAACAAGCTGCTCACCCCTACCACATGCAGAACTTATCATATGAGATCTGACTCCAAAAGACTGTTCATGGTCCCAAGGCTCAACAAAGTACCTGGCCGTTCCTCCTTCCTGTGCACCCCAAAACTGGAACAACCTACCTGAGACTCTCACATCCACCAGCAGTTTAAGGGCCTCATGCAGTAAGCGCCGAAAAAGTGCTCTCGGCAGGGGTTCAATATCGGCATGATTTTGGCGATTTGCCCTCGCAGTATTCAGGAAGGGCCGAATCCCTGGCGAATCACTGCGAAAGCAAAACGCCGAGTAGCCGGTGGCGAGACAGTCTGTCTCCCGATAACCTGGCGATATGCCGTCTCCTGCCGAGATGTCAGCAGAGAGAAATCCGCCACTCTCTCTGCGCAAACATCGGCAAGAATAAAAATATATCAAAACAATTTTTACTCATAGTGTACATGTGCAGGGGGTCTCCGGAGCTGAACCGCATTGGTTTCAGGTCCGGGGACCCCCTGCTTCCCGAGATACAGGCCCCTTGATGAGGTGCCGGTATCCCTCTGCATTTAAAGGTCCCGATCACGTGACCACGGAATGAAAACAAAGCAGAGGGATACCGGCACCCCATAAAGTGGCCTGTATCTCGGGAAGCAGGGGGTCCCCGGACCTAAAACCAAAGCGGTTCAGCTCCGGAGACCCATCTGCACATCTACACTATGAGTAAAACACACATATCAATAAACACTCGTTCCTTACCTTTGCGGCTATCTGCAATCATTGCCTGAGGAAGAATACTTTTGTATTCGAAACGCGTCGCGAAGGGTGTTGCTGGCTTGTTTCCCATACAGCCAGTTTTCACACAAGTGCTTTTTTCCACAAATCACGATCTAAGACTGAAAACGGGCAGGCATCTTCGGGACTACTATTGGGGGCCTTATCCGCCGCGCATGCGCGTCACGCAGGCCATCACGCTGACAACCGTGTGGAGCTGAAAACGCAGCATAGCCAGAGACACAGTCCCAGCGCGCGGGGCTTGTTTGCAGAGACGGAAATCATCCCCCTTCATCCCCACTGTTGCCTCACCATAGAAGTCACGATCGTGATCAGGATCAATAAAGTTTTTATCCATGTAAGTGTATATTACTAATTTTAATTGTCTTTAATACACTGTATATCTCAATCTTGGTGCGCTTTTGTGTTTTTCTTTTTCTTGGAACTGGGTATCGCTGTTGGAGTTCTCTGCAGAGATCCACATTGGAGGTGGGGGAAGATACCTTCAACATCAAGAGCTGCAAAAGATTAGAGAGGAACTACTATTCCTATTTCTTAAAGAGCAAGAGCGCGGACTGGACACTCTTTCTATCTGCAATGGTAATAAAGCAGCATTATAGTATTTTTAATAATAGTGTACGGGAGCAGGGGGTCCCTGATCCACAATCAATGGGGGGGGGAGCACATCAATGATACTAAAGGCCGGCGGTGGCCCTCGGGTATTACCCGCAGGCCTGTAGTACCAATTCTGTGCTCCCCCCCCAAAAAAAAAAATCCAACAACACAAATACTTTACAATAAATACCCCCCCCCCTAACACATACAGTACAGTAATGTGCAAAATTACTATTATCCACATATGGATAATAGTGAATGTGCCCATTTTAAATACATAAAGAACAATAAATACATTAAATACATATTGCACTCACCCATGTCCGGCTGCCACGATGCCACGATGAAGGCCATCCTCACCTTCATAACCGTCCATGCCCCCTCCGATGCTGCAAAACATAAACAAGAATAAAAACAGTCATTAAGGGGTTAACCCACCCTCACCCACCACTCAGGAGACCTAAATACCCTCCCCCACTTCCCCCCCCACTCTGTGAGGCCTAACCACTCTCACACACTACCCAGCCGGGAGGCTTACCCACATACCCTTGGGACCAATACCCCCTTCCCCCACCCCCAGTACCCACAATAAAAACAATACACAGCCCCACAATAAACATCATTATATTTATTACATATATAACCCACCCACTGTGCCCCCCCATAAATACATGATTTATTATTTACATACAGGGTTAATACCCCAGACCCACGGTAGGCCCGCGGATGTCTGGGGGGCCCCAGGTCACACGACAGGTGTTTGAGGGGCCTTGGGTGGTTCCCAAGGGGGTCTGGGGACCAACGGGTGGTCCCTATGGGTCTGCGGTGCCCCCACAGATGTGGGGCCACTGGTTCTTCCCCGCAGGTGTCCCCCGTGGACCCTGGCAGCCTGCTACCTGTGGAAAGCCCGAGGAGACCTCAGGTGGTCTCCAGAGGTCTCCCGCAGACCAAAAGGAACCAACCCTGTATGTAAAAAAAAATAAACCGGACCTATACATGAAATACATCAATCCCCCCCAAAACATACAGTACAATAATGTGCAAAATAACTATTATCCAGATAGTGATAATAGATTATTTGCCCATTATTAAACACATTAAGTAGCATAATAAAAGAAATCAAGTTCTACTGACCTGATCAAAATGAAGCCCCCTCGACAGCAAATCCGTGTCCTCTGTTGCCAATAAAATACATAGCCAATACATTGCTATTACATTCTGATATCAATAAACCCCTTAATCACCTTATCGGATAATAACCGCAAAGGTAATTAAGGGGTTAACCCACCCTTCACCCATTCATTTGTACAGTGGCTTCATCATGCAACTATATATATATATATATATATATATATATATATATATATATATATATATAATAATATATAATATATTATATATATATATATATATATATATATACACCACAGTGGTTGACAAATCACAAAAAATCTACTCGCCACACAAAAAAAATCTACTCGCCACCCTAGTACCAAACGTGTGCTGCTTGGGCAATATTTACTCGCCCGGGGGTTAAATCCACTCGCCACGGGGCGAGCAAATGTATAGGTTTGTGCGAACACGTATATATATATATATATTCTTATATTATATATATATATATATTATATATATAATATATTATAATAATATATTTATATATATCTATAAAGCTGTGAAAATTGTATAAGCCTGTGACGGTAGCTTTGTAACAGGCTATTAATAATACACCAAATAACTGGGTTGAACTGAACGAGGCTTAGATATAATATATATATATATATACACACATGATGAACCAATATACAAATAAATGTTTAAGGGTTTAGTAATCCATGCATAAATAAAAATACCAGTTCTCCATATCTGCCACAGTAAAACAAAATCCTATTTCCTAATAAAAGCATTCCCATGTGGCAATCAAAATCATCAAATGCCAATCAAAAGATTGAATTGACATTGTATACATGATGCATAAAATGTGTGCACCAAGTACACTCTGCCAATCAATGTTAACAATAAAATATTCAAAGGAAATACAATGAAATCCAAACAAGTATACTATTTAAATCAAACAAGGCAAGCCAAATAAATTACCATTAATTAATGACATCCCAAAACAAAAAAATACCATCCAAATCAATTACACAATTAACTATTTTAATCGTTAAACAAACCCATTCTCCAAAAAAGTTAACATCTGACAAAATAGTAGTACCAAAATAAAACCACTATAACAAAGCAAGCCTCACCATGACCTAAAGTACACCATAGAACACCAAAAATTACATCTATCTAATTAAACATGACATTACACACATTTAACAATAGCAGCATATCAAAATACATTTAAATTGTGCAAAACAAGCATTTCCGACCAATTCATTTCTTACCCTGTATGTATATATCGATAGAGACATACATACATACATACATATATAGATACAGTGGCAAGAAATGAGAATGGAAAAAAATTGTATCACATAGAATAAATTACAAAAAACAGTTAAAGTTCCAAAAAAAAAAATACATTTCTTTAGTTAACTTACCATTAGCTGGCCCACTCACCGACTCCCGTTGAACACCAAGCACTCCAACCAATCCACGCACAGCAACCAACCAATCCACGCACAGCAACATCCATAAAATAACAAACCATAACAAAATAAACTAAGACTTTTTTTTTAATCCAAAACGTCTACAGTATCTTCATCTGTGTTCTTCTGTCTTCTCTCTTGTTCTTCTGGGGTCTGCTGGGGTTCTTCATCTCGTCTGCTGCCACGCCCCGGTCCTCTTCTTCCTTCCAGAGGTCTGTCCTCCTCGGCGTCTGCCTTCAAAATGAGACGACATAGGCTTTTATAGGCCTATGACGTCACATTATCGTCATATGGTTCCCACGGCCCTGATTGGGCCGTGAAAACCATGTGATTGTGGGGGGGAAAAATTCATTTTGATGACGTAATTTAAAGGCAATGACGCCAGCCAATCAGAATGGCTGTGCTTCAATTGCCTTTAAGACAACTGAATGAAAAGAAAGATGGCGGGCCTCACATGTACGGTAGCCAATTAGAGTGTGGGAAATACATCCCAACTCTGATTGGCTCTAGTACCATGTGACAGCTTTGAATGACGTCACATCTGTTCTTCCCAAAGCCTCTGTCACATGGTCTACTAGAGCCAATCAGAGTCTCAAAATAATACATGTTAGGAATTGAAATGTATAATATGCTCACAGTTATTTACATCTCCAGTATATGTTATTTATTTATAAAATGTTTTACCAGGAAGTAATACATTGAGAGGTACCTCTCGTTTCCAAGTATGTCCTGGGCATAGAGTTATGATGCTAAATTCTTGGTTACAAATACATAGTTACATAAGTGAGCAGGGTTATAATTGTATATAAGACATTGCATGCACAGTTAGAGATAATATATATTATTGGCGTATGTAACAGTTACAGACCAGATTAAAATGTGAGACAGCTTTAGTATTGAAAGAACTACTATTAGATATTAGATTAGATAAGATTAGATATGCTAATAGGATAGGCAAAGTATTTGAAAGAAGCCCGGGGAGTGTCCAGGAGTATGAGTATCTACAGGTGTGAGCAGTGAGAAGTCGAGCTAAAAAGCTTGCACCGATATTGCACCTTCCCAGGACCTAGTTTCGCTGAGCGATAGAGCTGCAGCCCTGAATATATAGAACATGTCCCAAAAGGAGCGCTACAGAGATTGTTACCTAATGTATACAACAAAAGACACAAGGCCCCAATGCTACATCCCATATGACAAATTATATAATTAAATACCATCTGTTTCTCATCTCATAACTAAGGGTCAGGTAGTGTTAAGACCTCTAGAAGGGCATTGTAGAGGGAGAAAGGGGGTGGCCCGGTATTAAAGGGGTTGCACCCCATATGGCCATCCCCTGACCTCACCCGGGAGACAAGGGGTTAACTGGACTGCGGTCCAGGACTGTGGTTTGCACCTTGTTATATCATGAAAATGTACGTTCCCCTGTTCCTAAGTTTATTATTATGTCAGTGTCTGCACCACACACACACTGGGATCCATCCGGGAGGGCAAGGGTTAATAGTTATTTTGTGATTATAGCCCTTTGTGTAATTTTCCCGCCTTTTCAGGCACCATTTTGCAGGGTCCCATAGGCCGCCATTGAGGCTCCATTCATTTCAATGCAGATCTAGCTGTTTTGGACCTGTTTCCCTCGAAGACCAGCAGGTGGCGTCCGAGAGGAGGACCGGCGGTTTCCCATTGTAAGTCAATGGGCTCATTGACTTCAATGGAGATTCCTCGACAGCGCTTTCCAGGAACAAGTTGGCAGCCGTCCAAACCGCAAAGCGGATACTTTTTCTGAAAAAGAGCTTTGATCACTGATTAGTCAAGTTCAACGTTAAGTGGCGTGGGAATCTCTGGTCCTAGGACACCCAGAAATAAAATTCTTTTTGCCCCTAGTTCCTAGGTCCCCCCTCACTCGACCACCACCGGGTCCCCGAATCCAGGACCACCAGAAAGGGTCGTGCTGATAGAGCGGGTCGTGCCATCGGTTCCAATGGCAGTGACAGAAGCAGCCCAAGAAAACGACTAAGTAGTCAGAAAAACACTACAAACCATAAGCCTATATCTCCGGTTCTGGAGGGTCCAGAGGGAGGGTTTGGGGTAACTGTAGTCAACTGCTCCGGGATGGCTGCAGAACCATCCTTGACCATCTCTGACCAACCCGACGGAGTATGGACCACCTTAAAGGGAGTTTTTCCCATAGACTTCAATGGCGGCCGGTTCCATTGACCGGCTTTGGCGAAAAAACCCCTAGGCTCAACGGCGGCGATGCCCCGTTGAAAGTCTATGGCGGAGGATTTCGCAATTAGCCGCAATGGCGGCGGTTTACCGTTGAAAGTCTATGGCGGCGGAGCCCGTTGTTTTCAATGGGGATATAGTGAAAAAATGTGATTTAATTTACAGCAGAGTTATTTGTATTAAAATAGGAAACGGTTTAAGTAGTATTTATGTATCTCCGGTTCTGAAGGTTTCAGCGGGCTGAAACTTGGATCATATGGTGTCCCAGTTCCGGCATTGAGAACTGGGCAGTTTGGACCCGCTAGACCCAACAGAACCGGATATTTTAATATGTTTATATTTCACCTTTAATGTTGTATCCCAAGGCAGGGATAAAATCCTGCAGAGATTCCTTTGAACAAAGGGAAGCAGATGGTCAGAGAGGCGACCCAATGTCTAGGGACTAAGTACTGTTCAAAGGATTTTGCCACCCTCACTGTTTACCTGAGGACGGAGACGCCTCAATCTAGAGGGTCTGTGAGTGTCATATTTTACACTTCAAACAAAGGGTATCCTGCCAGATATTCCATTTGGTAGACTGGCGGCGTCCTGATGTAAATGTGGGGCTACAGAAATGAGACCCAGGGTCCTAGTGCGCATGGGCTAACAGCTGGGGGATGGGTTAAAATGTGTTCCCACGTTAAAGATTGGATACAGAAAATGTTATCCAATAGCCTGTACTCCATGTTAAGGATAGGGTTACAAAGATACAGTAGAGGAAACGTTTATCTAACATTTGCCGTAAACTAGCCGGGTTACATTCTGGGTATGTGCTGGTATGTGCTGGGTATGTTCTGGGTATGTTGAGGCACGTTTAAGGCATTTCTGCAGTGACAAACGACCCATAGGATTAACACAGCAGGGATCCCTGGCATTCGAATTCCGTTTGAATGGGACTGCCAGGGACCCCGCTGTAATCTGATAGGCCATTTAATCAAGCAGAATGCTGGGGCTAGTTTAGGAAATTTAAGGCATGTATTCAGGATGTACTGGGTGTTTCCTGGGTTTTTGGGGAATTGCCACTGGTTTTTGTTCGAATAAGAGTTGCCTCTACTGTATATAACCTGTGGTAACCCCTATATCCATTGTCTTCAAATACCCATCTTGATTGTAACCTGATTGCTGGAGAAGTGCTATCTGATTTTCTCATCCCCAACCCCAAACTAAGTGTTACCTCTTGCCTGTTACTGTACTATATTGCTGTGTTCACCTATTTAAGGAATAAATAATACTTATTATATCTAAGCCTCGTTCAGTTCAAACCAGTTATTTGGTGTATTATTATAGCCTTTTACAAAATACCGTCACAGGCATTAATAAAATTGGTGGCAGCGGCAGGAACTGAACTGAACATATATTACAGTGTTCCGTGGGACTTGTCATATAGTGAGAACTCGAGAGTAATTGTGAGTTCCTGGGACTAAAGATATGACACACAGTAGTGCAACAGTTAAACAAGTTGTAACACCACCTCACGCTGGGACTGTGAACATGAGTGAGGCTGAAGGCTCATCCAACTGAGGACTCAAATCAGCTGAAGGACAAGTGCCGTAAATATGGACTGCCTATGAGAACCAGAAGGTTGCAGAACCTGATGGCGGCAATCATTGACTATGAAGCCCAGCTTGCACAAGCTCAGGATACGGCTCAGCTTGCCCTTGTATAGCCGCCCGGAGATCAAAGAAGGAACCCAGTGCCGTGGCGGCAGAATACCGGGAGGAACAAGTGCCACCTCCCGGGACAGTGCAACAGAGGGGCACTGGTTGATGCGGCTACAGTCCATTCACCCCTGACATGTTGGCACTGATTACTGCGTGGGAGTACAGAGGACACCGGAGGAGCGGCTGCAGTTTATCACTATGGCAGTGAACAGACCCACTTATGCCCATGTCCAACCCAGCAAAAGATGAACTCCAACTGGACCAGCACAGTCTCACCAGTTAGTGGAAGGCATGATCAGATCGACAGTTTCTTAAAGAACTTTGAAACGCAGTGCCGCCGGTACAAAGTGCTTCCCCAGCATAAGGTTGCACGTTTGGACCTTTACTGTCCGGTGGGAAACAGACGATGATGGCGCTTCCATAGAGTATGCTGATGATTATGACACTGAAAGAACTGTTGTATTTCAGTACGATTTTACCACTGAAGCCTACCGGGGGTAATGCTTCTGTTATGGCATAAGGGACTCCTGTATAGAGAAGAAGGGAACCCAGGGATAGAGGAGGGGGTGACCGGTAAGCAACAGCTAGTAGTGCCCCCGGGGTACCGCACAGCAACTGTTACGGGTAGCTCACTCTTCCGTTAGCGGGACATCAGGGTGTCAACAGAACGCGAGCCCGGTTATTACAGCGTTACTACTGGCCGGGGCATCACGAGAGTGTGGGCAATTTCTGCCGCTCTTGTGATGCCGCCAGCGAGAGGGTAAGGCGGGCGACCGGTGGAAGGCACCCCTGAAACCCTGCCGATTATAGGGAACCTTCTAGAAAGTAGCGATGGATCTTGTAGGACCCCTATGATTCTCGCAGGGTCAGGGAAGCGCTACATCCTCATGGTGGTGGATTTTGCCACCCGGTACCCGAGGCTGGTAGCGCTTGGCAGCATAGATGCCCAGACAGTGGCAGCAGCTTTGCTGAACATTTTTTCTAGGGTAGGTTTCCCTAGTGAGATCCTAACCGATCAGGGGGTCGCAGTTCATGAGTGAACTGTTACATTGTCTGGGATGCATGCGGTGTACAGCACCGGCGCACTACCCCTACCATCCCAGACAAACGGATTATGTGAGAGTTTTAAAGGTACCCTAAAGCAGATGCTTGTCGGCCTACATAGAGGCGGAGGGGAAGACTGGGAGATATTTACCGCCACTTGCTGTTTGCCCCCACCGAGAGGTACAGCAGGAATCTACAGGCTTCTCCCCCTCGAGCTACATATGGCCGCAGGGTACGTGGACCTCTGGACCTACCATGAGGGATGGGAAGGGGAGAATCATGCTACTGATGCTTCAGTGATCCAGTATGTAGTAGATCTCCGAGACCGGTTAGAGATGCTCATGGGGGGTGGACCGGACCAACCTAGGGCCGCTCAGACCAGCAGAAGCAATGGTATGACCGGAATGCCGTAGCAGAGAATTCATCCCAGGACAGCAGGTGCTTGTTCTCAAAACCACCGGGAGAACAAAACACCCAGTGCACACAGGGGACCTGCAGCCTCTGATAAGCACGTATAGAGTGTCAGCAGAGGTCAAGACCAGTATGGAGAAAGAGATAGAGGAGATGCGACACTAGGGGTAATTACTCTGTCCAGAGCCCTTGGGCAAGCCGGTGTCCTAGTCCCTAAGAGGACAAGACCACCCAGTTTGTGTGGACTACCGCTTACTCAACACTGGGACGGTGTGTCAGATGCCTACCCCATGCCCCGCATGGATGAGTTAATGGATGGAACTCACGGGGGGAAAGTATCTGACCACCATGATTTGAGCAAAGGCTATTGGCAAATCACCTGACCCGGAGAGGCTAAGGGAAGTCAGCATCATCACTCCAAGGCCTCTATGAGTTTTTAGTGATGCCATTTGGGATGATAATGCCCCGGCTACCTTCCAATGCCTGGTCAAAAGGTTACTGGAAGGGATTTGTAGACCTATGCCAGGGCTTACTTAAATGACATGCTGTCTTTAGTAGTTCCTGGGAATCCCATTAGGACATGTAGCTGCGTGTGCTGGATAGGATCAGAGAAGGCTGGGCTTACCTTGAAAACCCACTAAGTGTATGGTAGGGATGCGGAGGTCCTGTACTTAGGCACAGGGTGGGTGGAGGGCAACTCAAACCAGAGCAGCCAAAGGTAGAAGCCATAATTCAGTGGCCTCTCCCAAAAAACAAGAAAAAGGTCATGACATTTTTGGGCACCACAGGGTACTATAGGAAGTTTGTCCACAGTACAGCGCCGTGGCCAAACCTTGACGGCCTGACTAAGAAGCAACTGCCTGTGCTTATTACCTGGACTCACTGCCTGTTAAACTGCTTTCTAGGCACTGAAACGTGCGCTTGCTGGGGCCCCCATACTGGCTGCCCCAGACTATACCAAGCATTTTCATTCAGACTGATGCCTCAGACTTTGGTATGGAGCTGTGTTGAGCAGTGGGGGGACGACGGCAGAGAGCACCCTGTGGTGTATCTCCGTCGCAAACTACTCGCCAGAGAGGTGGCCTATTCCACCATTGAGAAGGAGTGCTTGGCCATTGTGTGGGCACTCAAAAAGCTCCAGCCCTAGTATATGGAAGGGCTTTACGGCCCTAACAGACACAACCCCTGAGTTGGCTGCAGAGGGCATCAGGGGAGAATGCCAAGTTGCTAGATGGAGAGCTTAGCTTTGCAAGAGTTTGAATTTACCATTCAGCACAACAAAGGGTGAGTGAAAACAGCAAGCTGATGACTTTCACGTCAGGACATACCTCTGAGATGAGTTCATTAATGGTGCCAGCAGTACCCCACTCTCCGTTAGGGCAGTGGGTAATAGGTCCCCATTAAGAAGGGGAGGTGTGGAGGTGTAGAGGGAGAAAGGGGGTGGCCCGGTGTATTAAAGGGGTGCACCCGTATGCCATCCCTGACCTCACCCGGGAGACAAGGGTTGTTAACTGGACTGCGGTCCAGGAATGTGGTTGCACCTTGTTATATCATGAAAATGTACGTTCCCATGTTCCCATGGTTATTATTAGTCAGTGTCTGCACCACACACACACTGGGATCCATCGGGAGGGCAAGGGTTAATAGTTATTTAGTGATTATAGCCCTGTTGTAATTTTCCCGCTTTTCGGGCACCATTTTTCAGGGTCTCATAGGCCGCCATTGAGGCTCCATCATTTCAATGCGGATCTAGCTGTTTTGGACCTGTTTCCCTCGAAGACCAGCAGGTGGCGTCCGAGAGGAGGACGGCGGGTTTCCATTGTAAGTCAATGGGCTCATTGATCTCAATGGAGATTCCTCGACGCGCTTTCAGGAACGAGTTGGCAGCCGTCCAAACCGCAAAGCGGTACTTTTTCTGAAAAGAGCTTTGATCACTGATTAGTCAAGTTCAACGTTAAATGGCGTGGGAATCTCAGGTTCTAGGGCACAAGAAATAAATTCTTTTTGCCCTAGTTCCTAGGTCCCCCTCACTCGACCACCACCGGGTCCCCGAATCCAGGACCCCCAGAAAGGGTCGTGCTGATAGAGCGGGTTGCGCCATCGGTTCCAATGGGCGGCGCGGCGAAGCAGCCCAAGAAAACGACTGTCGCAGAAACACTACAAACCATAAGCCCATATCTCGGTTTGGAGGGCAGAGGGCCAGGGTTGGGGTACCTGTAGTCACGCTCCGGCATGGCTGCGAGAACCATCCTTGTCCTCTCTGACCAACCCGATGGAGTATGGGACCACCTTAAAGGTTTGGGAGTTTTTCATAGACTTCAATGGCGGCCGGTCCCATGACCGGCCTATGGCGGAAAACACCATAGGCTTCAACGGTGGCAGTTTACCTTGAAAGTCCTATGGCGGCGGAGCCCGTTGTGTTTCAATGGGGATATAGTGAAAAAAACCGTGATTTAATTACAGCCAGTGATTTTTGTATTAAAATAGGAAACGGTTTTTTAAGTAGTATTTGTGTATTTCCGGTTCGAAGGCTGCAGTGGGCTGAAACTTGGATCATATTATTGGTGTCCCAGTTCCGGCATTGAGAAGGGCAGTTTGGACCCGCTGGACCCAACAGAAGGATATTGTAATATGTTTATGTTTCACCTTTAATGTTGTACCCAAGGACAGGGATAAAATCCTGCAGAGATTCTTTGAACAAAGGGACGAGTGGTCAGAGGGCGACCAAGTCTAGGGACTAAGTAGTTCAAGGATTTGCCACCTCACTGTTTACCTGAGGACGGGACGCTCAATCTAGAGGGGTCTGTGAGGTCATATTTACACTTCAAACAAAGGGTATCCTGCCAGATATTCCATTTGGTAGACTGGCCGGCGTCCCTGATGTAAATGTGGGGGTACAGAAATGAGACCCAGGGTCCTAGTGTACATGAGGCTAACTAGCTGGGGGCATGGGTTAAAATGTGTTCCCACGTTAAAGATGGATACAGGTAATGTTATCCAATAGCCTGTACTCCATGTTAAGGATAGGGTTAACAAAGATATATAACCTGTGGGAACCCCTATATCATTGTCTTCAAATACCATCTTGATTGTTACCTGATTGCTGGAGAATTGCTATCTGATACTCCATCCCCCCAACCCCAAGTAAGTGTTACCTCTGCCGTTACTTGTACTATATTGCTGTGTTCACCTATTTAAGGAATAAATATACTTATATATCTAAGCCTGTTCAGTTCAACCCAGTTATTTGGTGTATTATTATAGCTGTTACAAAGTTACCGTCACAGGCATACCTGGCATGGTACACGCTTACAACACTTTGGGCAAATAATTTGATACATGACCGTTACTTATGAGAGAGCAGACAGATACATATTTATCTATATCATTCTGATAGTATATGTGGAACAGGTGCGTTTGGTCTTTCGTTGATGTATTTCTAACACGGTTATCTGGACTGAAAACACTGTTTCCTTTTAACTTGCTCCCAATGACTAGTACCATCTGGTGTTTTTAAATGGTCTCACATCAACAGAGATGCTGGAACAAAATCAGCGACATTGTGGGAATTCTGATTCAAGAAAAAATGTCATTTTAATGGAAAAACTGATTTTATGGTGAGATTGCACTGAAGTGCTGATGCTGAAAAAACTGTGAGACTCCTGGAAAAGAGAGATTTGCATCAACGGATCCGTCCTTCAGTCTCTGAAAATCTCCCCACAGAATTCACACTACAGCAGCCAGGTGACGGGTGCTGGTGCTGGTGCCCCAGATCTTGCTACTCCCTGTAGGTATTCCTCAGACGGAGGAGAGAGAAGAGATGACTTGTTGTCAGGCTAGTAACTGGCAGTGACAAAGCCCTGCATACATGGTACCTCTACTCACTTTGTTTCAGTCTGGAACAAACAACATTAATACGGTACAGTATGTTTATTACTGTTTATTAGTAGGACCAACCATGGTAAGAAGATCAAAACATATAATAAAAATAAGGGAAATTAATAATGCAACAAGGCCCATAGTTGTTGATATACTACCATGAAAACTCGGGACATAACCACTGAGTCACACCAAAGGTATTCCCCTAAAAGAATCCCCAACAATAGCACAACCAGAAGGGGTGCAAGGGGGACCCCCAAGAATTGCTTTTGTGCTTACAGAAGCCGTACATTCTTCCCCACAGACTGGAAACTGATTGCCGTGGGAGGGAGCGCGGGGCCTCTGTAATAGAGCAGCCCTCCCTCTATCCGCATCGCCTTGTCATGTGATTGTGTTATGGCACGATGCTGCATCTGCACCCCATTCAGATGTTCTGCTTGCGCCCCTGCTCCCCATATGCCTTCACTGCCCTGTCAACAAGCCAGGGTGGATCGTGTTAGCAACATGAGGATAAGAGATGCTTCAAAAGACCACCGTGGCTCATAGTCCCCACCCCTGTATGTCTGCAGGAAAGGTCCAGTACTGTGCTATGTTGCTGTTTCATTCTAGTGCACAGTAATTCCCTCATCCAATGGTCTCCTAAGGGAACTGGATCTCTGGTTACATGGTTCTGGTTGGTGCATACCTGCTGGAAACAGGGGTCCCTGAGTCTCCCGCAATGACATGGGGTTAACAGGACAGGCTTGGGGCTGTGCCCGAATTTTTACTGGTGCAGAGCCTCCATCTTGGCAGCCAACAGTGTGTGGGGTGAAGTATCTGCAAAAGAGTTATGTCCCTCTCTCCAATATACTCCACTCTCAGGCAGGAGGTTAGTTAAAGGCCTCCACAGGCGGGAAAACGTGTCAGAGTTTTAATGTGTGTTGTCCTTTTGGCTTATATGCCCAATAAATAATTGTTATTTTTTGCCCAGCCCTTTGCTTCTTTTTTGGCAGTGCTCTACCTTCATTTTTATACCTTGGTATAGGTAAAAAGTAAGTGGTGTTTACTGATTCTCCTGAATCAGACAGTCTTGTCACAGCACACAGCAATCAAAGGTTGTCACCTCAGGATGTCCTAGACACACTCCTAGTCAGGGCCCTAGGAGCTGTCCTTGCTCTTCCCTTACTCCTTGTGGAGTAAGAGGAATATCTCTCCCTCTCCCAGAGGGAGGGCCTTAAGCATACCAGAGCCCTGATAAACTTGCTGGAACCAACATCCTCTCTCAAAGGTAGAGAGGAACTAACTCAAACAGGAAGTGGGTAGTTCATTAGTAAACAGATCAGTAGACCCCCCCTGTGCCTATGATTGACACAAGGCCTGAGCATACCTTCTCTGACCATCTGATTACAGTGGGTGGGGCAAACCCATATTTACTCCTGGCAAACCTGCCCACCAGGGATTATTGCACAGGAGGAGGACAGAATAATAGCCCAAACCTACCAGGGCTATACAGCAAATAATCTTTTGGAAATAACATAACACCCCAGTCCACCCAAAGGCGTTTGGCTTTGATGGCAGCCAAGGGCAGTTCAAAGTGTCGCCATTTTGCTGTGTTCGCTGATCTTTGGTGATGTTACTGCTGCTCTTTACATTCTGAACTCACCAGCCCTCTCATCCCTGCCACCAATGTGTCACCTACCGGCCTATGATTGTAAGCTCCTTGAGGCAGGGCTCTTGTAACACATTGCAGGTCTATCCTAATCTCCTAACACATTGTAGGCCTATTCCCTCTCCTAACAAAATTACAGGCCTATCCTACCTCTCTCAACAATGTATGCCTATCCAACCTTCCTAAAAATTAAGGCCTATCCATACTCTTCTAACCACATGCAGTCTATCTTTTTAAGCATGCAGGTCTATCCTACATCTTCTAACACATTGCAGGCGATCCTACTCTTCTAACACATTTCAGGCGATATACTCTTCTAACATCATGTTAATCCTGTCTGTAAATGTTAATTATCCCAATAATATACTCTAACTGTCCATGAAAATCTGTACATTGAATGCCTAAACTTAATTCATGTAATGCACCATGTATTATATTACCTGCCTTCCGCCTGTCTCTTGTGTAAGAAAATATTGTATATAATTGTAGCTGTCTCAAACTTAGGAGCGCTATAGTGCCGGTGACGGCCAACGCGACGTCGCGCCAAACAAATACATTGAATCCGTCGCATGCAGTATAGTAACGCGACGGGAGCGACGTGTGCGACGTAACGACCAAAAAATTTGTAGTCAGTAGAATTTGATTTTGGGAGAGACAGTCGCACATGTGACTCTCCTACACCAATCTAGAGCGCCTACTGCAATGCCCTACCTTGTGAGTCACTGGCCTGTCGGCAGCGAGCAGCGCTCAAAGTTGAAGTGCAAATTTCGCCTATGGCGACGGTGACGGGTGACGTCATGGTCACATCGCGGCACTATAAACGCGTCTTTACTGGTAAATTATTGCCAATGCGCCCTTAAGTAGGGGGCTGATGACTAAAAAATAATGATGATGATGATGATGATGATGATGATGATTGAGATGATGATGATGATGATGGAGATGATGGAAAGGAGATGATTAATAATGATGATTGGACTGATGTTAATGATTGAGATGATGTTAATGATGATATGATGATGATGATGATGATGATGATGAGGATGATGATGATGATGTGATGATGAGATGATGATGATGATGATGATGATGATGATGATGATGATGATGATGATGATTGATGGTGGTCAAGATTTTAGAAACAAACTGAATTTGATGAAATTCACTCAGTTGTCTGCTTAGTCTGCCCCTACTACTCTATCGTTGTGAGAACACCAAGATCTTTTGGTCACGAATTTCTTTTTCGCCATTCAGGGTATTTTTTTTTTAAGAGACCTTCAATTTAGTAATGTTCCAGTTGTGTATTTCATCCCTCAACCCTGCCATAATTTCCTACACAGCCTATCATTCTGTTGGCTTCCCACGTTGCTTTGTTACATGGCTGCCTACTCTCAGGCTTAAGTCAGCAGAAATAATGACCCGAGGACATTCCTCTATCGTAAGGGACAATTATAGTGCCATTAATCTATATTCTGCCTTTTTGGATTTGTGTGGCCAAGTGCACGATTCTACCATTTTTTGGCATTAAATTGTAGTGGCCCCATCGTCACCATTCTCTAATCTACTACTGTTAAATATGATGTTAGTTTTTCCCTCACCCCTGCAGGTGTGTAAACTGGTTGGAACTTGTGTCATTTTCAAAAAGGTTCTACTTTTCCTACTAGACCATGTGTAATCAATCTATCTAGTCATCTGAGATCTGGCTCCAAAAGACTGTTCATGGTATCCCCCTGTAGAGGGAGAAAGGGGGTGGCCCGGTATTAAAGGGGTTGCACCCCATATGGCCATCCCCTGAACTCACCAGGGAGACAAGGGGTTAACTGGACTGTGGTCCAGGGATGTGGTTTGCACCTTGTTATACCATGAAAATGTATGTTCCCCTGTTCCCATGTTTTACCATTATGTCAGAGTCTGCACCACACACACACTCGGATCCATCCGGGAGGGCAAGGGTTAATAGTTATACCGTGATTTAATTTACTGCGGAGAATTTTGTATTAAAATAAGAAACGGTTTAGGTAGTATTTGTGTATCTCCGGTTCCGAAGGTCCCAGCGGGCTGAAACTTGGACCATATGGTGTCCCAGCTCCGGCATTAGGAACTGGGCAGTTTGGACCCGCTGGACCCAACAGAACCGGATATTTTAATATGTTTATGTTTCACATTTAATGTTGTATCCCAAGGCAGGGATAAAATCCTGCATAGATTCCTTTGCACAAAGGGTCTAAGTACTGTTCCAAGAATTTTGCCACCCTCACTGTTTACCTGAGGGCAGAGACGCCTCAATCTAGAGGGGTCTGTGAGTGTCATATTTTACACCTACCAACAAAGGGTATCCTGCCAGATATTCCATTTGGTAGACTGGCCGGCGTCCCTGATGTAAATGTGGGGCTACAGAAATGAGACCCCCAGGGTCCTAGTGCACATGGGCTAACTAGCTTGGGGCATGGGTTAAAATGTGTTCCCACATTAAAGATTGGATACGGATAATTGTTCTCCAATAGCCTGTACTCAATGTTAAGGATAGGGTTACAAAGATATATAACCTGTGGTAACCCCTATATCCATTGTCTT
>WSYH01003029.1:29647-73990 GCA_036426205.1 Ascaphus truei
CTGATGTAAATGTGGGGCTACAGAAATGAGACCCCAGGGTCCTAGTGCGCATGGGCTAACTAGCTGGGGGCATGGGTTAAAATGTGTTCCCACGTTAAAGATTGGATACAGAAATTGTTATCCAATAGCCTGTACTCCATGTTAAGGATAGGGTTACAAAGATACAGTAGAGGAAACGTTTATTCTAACATTTGCCGTAAACTAGCCGGGTTACATTCTGGGTATGTGCTTGGTATGTGCTGGGTATGTTCTGGGCTAGTTTGAGGCACGTTTAAGGCATTTCTGCATTGACAAACGACCCATAGGATTAACACAGCAGGGATCCCTGGCATTCGAATTCAGTTTGAATGGGACTGCCAGGGACCCCCGCTGTTAATCTGATAGGCCATTAATCAATGCAGAAATGCTGGGGCTAGTTTAAGGAAAGTTTAAGGCATGTATTCAGAATGTACCTGGGTGTTTCCTGGGTTTTTTGGGGAATTGCCACTGGTTTTTGTTCGAATAAGAGTTGCCTCTACTGTATATAACCTGTGGTAACCCCTATATCCATTGTCTTCAAATACCATCTTGATTGTAACCTGATTGCTGGAGAAGTGCTATCTGATATTTCTCATCCCCCAACCCCAACTAAGTGTTACCTCTTGCCTGTTACTGTACTATATTGCTGTGTTCACCTATTTAAGGAATAAATATACTTTATTATATCTAAGCCTCGTTCAGTTCAACCAGTTATTTGGTGTATTATTATAGCCTTTTACAAAATACCGTCACAGGCATTAATAAAATTGGTGGCAGCGGCAGGACTGAACTGAACATATATTACAGTGTTCCGTGGGACTCTGTCATATAGTGAGAACTCGAGAGTAATTGTGAGTTCCTGGGACTAAAGATATTGAACACACAGTAGTGCAACAGTTAAAACAAGTTGTAACACCACCTCACTGCTGAGACTGTGAACCATGAGTGAGGCTGAAGGCTCATCCAACCTGAGGACTCAAACTCAGCTGAAGGACAAGTGCCGTAAATATGGACTGCCTTATGAGAACCAGAAGGTTGCAGACATGATGGCGGCAATCAGTGACTATGAAGCCCAGCTTGCACAGCCTCAGGATACGGCTCAGCTTGCCCTTGTATAGCCGCCCGGAGATCAAAGAAGGAACCCAGTGCCGTGGCGGCAGAATCCCGGGGAGGGAACAAGTGCACCTCCCGGGACCAGTGCAACAGGAGGGGCACTGGTTGATGCGGCTACCAGTCCATTCACCCCTGACATGTTGGCACTGATTACTGCGTGGGATGACAGAGGGACACCGGAGGAGCGGCTGCAGTTTATCACTATGGCAGTGAACAGACCCACTTATTGCCCCCCTGTCCAACCCAGCAAAGATGAACTCCAACTGGACCAGCACAGTCTCACCAAGTTAGTGGAAGGCACTGATCAGATCGACAGTTTCTTAAAGAACTTTGAAACGCAGTGCCGCCGGTACAAAGTGCTTCCCCAGCATAAGGTTGCACGTTTGGACCTCTTACTGTCCGGCTTGGCTAAACAGACGATGATGGCGCTTCCATATGAGTATGCTGATGATTATGACCACCTGAAAGAACTGTTGTTATTTCAGTACGATTTTACCACTGAAGCCTACCGGGGTAATGCTTATGCTTATGGCATAAGGGACTCCTGTATAGAGAAGAAGGGAACCCAGGGATAGAGGAGGGGGTGACCGGTAAGCAACAGCTAGTAGTGCCCCAGGGGTACCGACAGCAACTGTTACGGGTAGCTCACTCTATTCCGTTAGCGGGACATCAGGGTGTCAACAGAACGCGAGCCCGGTTATTACAGCGTTACTACTGGCCGGGGCATCACGAGATGTGGGCAATTTCTGCCGCTCTTGTGATGCCTGCCAGCGAGAGGGTAAGGCGGGCGACCGTGTGAAGGCACCCCTGAAACCCCTGCCGATAATAGGGGAACCCTTCTAGAAAGTAGCGATGGATCTTGTAGGACCCCTTATGATTCCTCGCAGGTCAGGGAAGCGCTACATCCTCATGGTGGTGGATTTTGCCACCCGGTACCCTGAGGCGGTAGCGCTTGGCAGCATAGATGCCCAGACAGTGGCAGCAGCTTTGCTGAACATTTTTTCTAGGGTAGGTTTCCCTAGTGAGATCCTAACCGATCAGGGGTCGCAGTTCATGAGTGAACTGTTACATTGTCTCTGGGATGCATGCGGTGTACAGCACCGGCGCACTACCCCTTACCATCCCAGACAAACGGATTATGTGAGAGTTTAAACGGTACCCTAAAGCAGATGCTTCGGACCTACATAGAGGCGGAGGGGAAAGACTGGGAGATTCATTTACCGCACTTGCTGTTTGCCTACCGAGAGGTACAGCAGGAATCTACAGGCTTCTCCCCCTTCGAGCTACTATATGGCCGCAGGGTACGTGGACCTCTGGACCTATTCCATGAGGGATGGGAAGGGGAGACTACTGCTACTGATGCTTCAGTGATCCAGTATGTAGTAGATCTCCGAGACCGGTTAGAGATGCTCATGGGGGTGGCCCAGGACCACCTCAGGGCCGCTCAGACCAAGCAGAAGCAATGGTATGACCGGAATGCCCGTAGCAGAGAATTCATCCCAGGACAGCAGGTGCTTGTTCTCAAAACCACTCGGGAGAACAAAACACCCAGTGCACACAGGGGACCTGCAGCCTCTGCATAAGCACGCTTATAGAGTGTCAGCAGAGGTCAAGACCAGTATGGAGAAAGAGATAGAGGAGATGCTGACCCTAGGGGTAATTACTCTGTCCCAGAGCCCTTGGGCAAGCCCGGTAGTCCTAGTCCCTAAGAAGGACAAGACCACCCAGTTTTGTGTGGACTACCGCTTACTCAACACTGGGACGGTGTCAGATGCCTACCCCATGCCCCGCATGGATGAGTTACTGGATGAACTCACGGGGGCAAAGTATCTGACCACCATGGATTTGAGCAAAGGCTATTGGCAAATCACCCTGACCCCGGAGGCTAAGGAGAAGTCAGCATTCATCACTCCAAGTGGCCTCTATGAGTTTTTAGTGATGCCATTTGGGATGAATAATGCCCCGGCTACCTTCCAATGCCTGGTCAAAAGGTTACTGGAAGGGATGTAGACCTATGCCAGGGCTTACTTAAATGACATTGCTGTCTTTAGTAGTTCCTGGGAATCCCACTTAGGACATGTAGCTGCGGTGCTGGATAGGATCAGAGAAGGCTGGGCTTACCTTGAAACCCACTAAGTGTATGGTAGGGATGGCGGAGGTCCTGTACTTAGGGCACAGGGTGGGTGGAGGGCAACTCAAACCAGAGCCAGCCAAGGTAGAAGCCATAATTCAGTGGCCTCTCCCAAAAACAAAGAAAAAGGTCATGACATTTTTGGGCACCACAGGGTACTATAGGAAGTTTGTCCCACAGTACAGCGCCGTGGCCAAACCTCTGACTGGCCTGACTAAGAAGCAACTGCCTGTGCTTATTACCTGGACTCCTGCCTGTTAAACTGCTTTCTAGGCACTGAAACGTGCGCTTGCTGGGGCCCCCATACTGGCTGCCCCAGACTATACCAAGCATTTTCTCATTCAGACTGATGCCTCAGACTTTGGTATTGGAGCTGTGTTGAGCCAGGTGGGGGACGACGGCAGAGAGCACCCTGTGGTGTATCTCAGTCGCAAACTACTCGCCAGAGAGGTGGCCTATTCCACCATTGAGAAGGAGTGCTTGGCCATTGTGTGGGCACTCAAAAAGCTCCAGCCCTATGTATATGGAAGGGCTTTTACGGCCCTCACAGACCACAACCCCCTGAGTTGGCTGCAGAGGGCATCAGGGGAGAATGCCAAGTTGCTGAGATGGAGCTTAGCTTTGCAAGAGTTTGAATTTACCATTCAGCACAAAAAGGGTAGTGAAAACAGCAATGCTGATGGACTTTCACGTCAGGACTATACCTCTGAGACTGAGTTCATTAATGGTGCCAGCAGTACCCCACTCTCCGTTAGGGCCAGTGGGTCATAGGTCACCAATTAAGAAGGGGAGGTGTAGAGGGAGAAAGGGGGTGGCCCGGTATTAAAGGGGTTGCACCCCGTATGGCCATCCCCTGACCTCACCCGGGAGACAAGGGGTTAACTGGACTGCGGTCCAGGAATGTGGTTTGCACCTTGTTATATCATGAAAATGTACGTTCCCCTGTTCCCATGTTTATTATTATGTCAGTGTCTGCACCACACACACACTGGGATCCATCCGGGAGGGCAAGGGTTAATAGTTATTTAGTGATTATAGCCCTTTGTGTAATTTTCCCGCCTTTTCGGGCACCATTTTTCAGGGTCTCATAGGCCGCCATTGAGGCTCCATTCATTTCAATGCGGATCTAGCTGTTTTGGACCTGTTTCCCTCGAAGACCAGCAGGTGGCGTCCGAGAGGAGGACCGGCGGTTTCCCATTGTAAGTCAATGGGCTCATTGACTTCAATGGAGATTCCTCGACGGCGCTTTCCAGGAACGAGTTGGGCATTCCGTTCCAGACCGTAACACCAAAGCGGATACTTTTTCTGAAAAAGAGCTTTGATCACTGATTAGTCAAGTTCAACGTTAAATGGCGTGGGAATCTCAGGTTCTAGGGCACCAAGAAATAAAATTCTTTTTGCCCTAGTTCCTAGGTCCCCCCTCACTCGACCACCACCGGGTCCCCGAATCCAGGACCCCCAGAAAGGGTCGTGCTGATAGAGCGGGTTGCGCCATCGGTTCCAATGGCGGCGGCAGAAGCAGCCCAAGAAAACGACTGTCAGAAACACTACAAACCATAAGCCCATATCTCCGGTTCTGGAGGGTCCAGAGGGCCAGGGTTTGGGGTACCTGTAGTCACTGCTCCGGCATGGCTGCAGAACCATCCTTGTCCCTCTCTGACCAACCCGATGGAGTATGGACCACCTTAAAGGTTTGGGAGTTTTTCCCATAGACTTCAATGGCGGCCGGTTCCCATTGACCGGCTATGGCGGAAAAACCCCATAGGCTTCAACGGTGGCAGTTTACCTTTGAAAGTCTATGGCGGCGGAGCCCGTTGTTTTCAATGGGGATATAGTGAAAAACCGTGATTTAATTTACAGCAGTGATTTTTGTATTAAAATAGGAAACGGTTTAAGTAGTATTTGTGTATTTCCGGTTCCGAAGGCTGCAGTGGGCTGAAACTTGGATCATATGGTGTCCCAGTTCCGGCATTGAGAACTGGGCAGTTTGGACCCGCTGGACCCAACAGAACCGGATATTTTAATATGTTTATGTTTCACCTTTAATGTTGTATCCCAAGGCAGGGATAAAATCCTGCAGAGATTCCTTTGAACAAAGGGAAGCAGATGGTCAGAGAGGCGACCCAATGTCTAGGGACTAAGTACTGTTCAAAGGATTTTGCCACCCTCACTGTTTACCTGAGGACGGAGACGCCTCAATCTAGAGGGGTCTGTGAGTGTCATATTTTACACCTTCAAACAAAGGGTATCCTGCCAGATATTCCATTTGGTAGACTGGCCGGCGTCCCTGATGTAAATGTGGGGCTACAGAAATGAGACCCCAGGGTCCTAGTGTACATGGGCTAACTAGCTGGGGGCATGGGTTAAAATGTGTTCCCACGTTAAAGATTGGATACAGGTAATTGTTATCCAATAGCCTGTACTCCATGTTAAGGATAGGGTTACAAAGATATATAACCTGTGGTAACCCCTATATCCATTGTCTTCAAATACCATCTTGATTGTTACCTGATTGCTGGAGAATTGCTATCTGATACTTCTCATCCCCCAACCCCAAGTAAGTGTTACCTCTTGCCTGTTACTGTACTATATTGCTGTGTTCACCTATTTAAGGAATAAATATACTTTATTATATCTAAGCCTCGTTCAGTTCAACCCAGTTATTTGGTGTATTATTATAGCCTGTTACAAAGTTACCGTCACAGGCATACCTGGGCATGGTTACACGCTTACATACACTTTGGGCAAATAATTTGACTACATGACCGTTACTTATGAGGAGAGACAGATACATATTTATCTATATCATTTCTGATAGTATATGTGGAACAGGTGCGTTTGGTCTTTCGTTGATGTATTTCTAACACGGTTATCTGGACTGAAAACACTGTTTCCTTTTATACTTGCTTCCCAATGACTATTATCCTACTTGGTGTTTTTAAATGGTATCACATCAACAGAGATGCTGGAACAAAATCAGCGACATTGTGGAATTCTGATTCAAGAAAAATGTCATTTTAATGGAAAAACTGATTTTTATGAGTGAGATTGCACTGAAGTGCTGATGCTGAAAAACTGTGAGACTCCTGGAAAAGAGAGATTTGCATCAACGGATCCGTCCTTCAGTCTCTGAAAATCTCCCCACAGAATTCACACTACAGCAGCCAGGTGACGGGTGCTGGCTGCTGGTGCCCCAGATCTTGCTACTCCCTGTAGGTATTCCTCAGACGGAGGAGAGAGAAGAGATGACTTGTTGTCAGGCTAGTAACTGGCAGTGACAAACGCCTGCATACATGGTACCTCTACTCACTTTGTTTCAGTCTGGAACAAACAACATTAATACGGTACAGTATGTATATTACTGTTTATATAGTAGGACCAACCATGGTAAGAAGATCAAAACATATAATAAAATAAGGGAAATTATAATGCAACAAGGCCCATAGTTGTTGATATACTACCATGAAAACTCTGGGACATAACACCTGAGTCACACCAAAGGTATTCCCCTAAAAGACTCCCCAACAATAGCACAACCAGAAGGGGTGCAAGGGTGGACCCCCCAAGAATTGCTTTTGTGCTTACAGAAGCCGTACATTCTTCCCCACAGCACTGGAACTGATTGCCGTGGGAGAGCGCGGGGCCTCTGTAATAGAGCAGCCCTCCTCTATCCGCATCGCCTTGTCATGTGATGTTGTTATGGCACGATGCTGCATCTGCACCCCATTCAGATGTTCTGCTTGCGCCCCTGCTCCCCAATATGCCTTCACTGCCCCTGTCCACTAAGCCAGGGTGGATCGTGTTAGCAACATGAGGATAAGAGATGCTTCAAAGACCACCCGTGGCTCATCAGTCCCCACCCCTGTATGTCTGCAGGAAAGTCCAGTACTGTGCTATGTTGCTGTTTCATTCTAGTGCAACAGTAATTCCCTCATCCAATGGTCTCCTAAGGGAACTGGATCTCTGGTTACATGGTTCTGGTTGGTGCATACCTGCTGGTAACAGGGGTCCCTGAGTCTCCCGCAATGACATGGGGTATAACAGGACAGGCTTCTGGGGCTGTGCCCGAATTCTTCTTACTGGTGCAGAGCCTCCATCTTGTGCAGCCAACAGTTGTGTGGGGTGAAGTATCTGCAAAAGAGTTATGTCCCTCTCCTCCCAATATACTCCACTCTCAGGCAGGAGGTAAAGCGCCTCCACGGCGGGAAACGTGTCAGAGTTTTAAATCGTGTGTTTGTCCTTTTGGCTTATATGCCCAATAAATAATTGTTATTTTTTGCCCCAGCCCTTTGCTCTCTTTTTTGGCAGTGCTCTACCTTCATTTTTATTTACCTTGGTATAGGTAAAAAGTAAGTGGTGTTTACTGATTCTTCCTGAATCAGCACAGTCTCTGTCACAGCACACAGCAATCAAAGGTTGTCACCTTCAGGATGTCCCTAGACACACTCCTAGTCAGGGCCCTAGGAGCTGTCCTTGCTCTTCCCTTACTCCCTTGTGGAGTAAGAGGAATATCTCTCCCCTCTCCCAGAGGGAGGGCCTTAAGCATACCAGAGCCCTGATAACTTGCTGGAACCAACTATCCTCTCTCAAAGGTAGAGAGGAACTAACTCAAACAGGAAGTGGTAGTTCATTTAGTACAGATCCAGTAGACCCACCCCTGTGCCTATGATTGACACAAGGCCTGAGCACTACCTTCTCTGACCATCTGAATTACAGTGGGTGGGGCAAACCCATATTTACTCCTGGCAAACCTGCCCTTACCAGGGATTATTGCACAGGAGGAGGACAGAATAATAGCCCAAACCTACCAGGGCTATACTAGCAAATAATCTTTTGGACATAACATAACACCCCAGTCACCCCAAAGGCGTTTGGCTTTGATGGCAGCCAAAGGGCAGTCAAAGTGTCGCCATTTTGCTGTCGTTCGCTGATCTTTGGTGATGTTACTGCTGCTCTTTTACATTCTGAAACTCACCAGCCCTCTCATCCCCTGCACCCAATGTGTCACCCTACCGTGCCTATAGATTGTAAGCTCCTTGAGGCAGGGCCTCTTGTAACACATTGCAGGTCTATCCTAACTCTCCTAACACATTGTAGGCCTATTCCACCTCTCCTAACACATTACAGGCCTATCCTACCTCTTCTAACACATTGTAGGCCTATCCAACCTCTCCTAACACATTACAGGCCTATCCTACCTCTTCTAACACATTGCAGGTCTATCTTACCTCTCCTAACGCATTGCAGGTCTATCCTACCTCTTCTAACACATTGCAGGCCGATCCTACCTCTTCTAACACATTTCAGGCCGATCCTACCTCTTCTAACATCATGTTAATCCTGTCTGTAAATGTTACTTATGCCCATAATAATATCTCTAACTGTCCATGAAATATCTGTACATTGAATGCATAACCTTAATTCATGTAATGCACCCATGTATTATTATTACTCTGCCTTTTCCTGCCTGTCTCTTGTGTAAGAAAATAATTGTATATAATTGTAGCTGTTCTCAAACTTAGGCTGCGCTTATAGTGCCCGGTGACGGCAACGCGACGTCGCGCCAAAACAAATACATTGAATCCGTCGCATGCACTTATAGTAAGCGCGACGGAGCGACGGTGCGACGTAACGACCAAAAAATTTGTAGTCAGTAGAATTTGATTTTGGGAGAGACAGTCGCCACATGTGACTCTCTCTACACCAATCATAGAGCGCCTACTGCACTCTGCCCTACCCCTTCGTGACGTCACTGGCCTTGTCGTCAGCGACATCGCTCAAAGTTGAAGTGCAAATTTCGCCTATGGCGACGGTGACGGGTGACGTCATTGGTCACATCGCCGGCACTATAAACGCGTCTTTACTGTAAATTATTGCAATGCCGCCTTAAGTAGGGGGCTGTATTTACTTAAAAAATAAATGATGATGATGATGATGATGATGATGATGATTGAGATGATTGATGATGATGATGGAGATGATGGAAAGGATGATGATAATAATGATGATTGAGATGATGTTAATGATTGAGATGATGTTAATGATGAGATGATGATGATGATGATGATGATGATGATGATGATGATGATGATGATGATGATGATGATGATGATGATGATGGTGGTCAAGATTTTAGAACAAACTGAATTTGATGAAATTCATCCAGTTTGTCTGCTTAGTCTGCCCTACTACCTTCTGTTGTAGAACACCAGATTCTTTTTGGTCCTTGAATTTCTTTCTTCCGCCATTTCAGGGTATTTTTGTTTTTTAAGAGACCTTCAATTTAGTAATGTCTCCAGTTGTGTATATATCCCCTCAACCCTGCCATAATTTCCTACACAGCCTATCATTCTGTTGGCTTCCCACGTTGCTTTGTTACATTGGCTGCCTACTCTCAGGCTTAAGTCAGCAGAAATAATGACTCCCGGGACCCTTTCCTCTATAGTAAGGGACATTATAGTGCCATTAATCTTATATTCTGCCTTTGGATTTGTGTGACCCAAGTGCACGATTCTACCATTTTTGGCATTAAATTGTAGTGGCCCCACTCGTCACCATTCCTCTAATCTACCTACTGTAAATAATGAATCATTTAGTTTTCTCCCTCACCCCCTGCAGTGTTAACCTGGTTGGAGATCTTTGTGTCATTTTCAAAAAGGTGCATACTTTTCCTACTAGACCTGTGTAATCATTATCCTATCTTATCATCTGAGATCTGACTCCAAAAGACTGTTCATGGTCTCAAGGTTCAACAAAGTATCCGGCCGCTCCACCTTCTCTTACTGTGCACCCCAAAACTGGAACAGTCTACCGGAGATTCTCACAGCTGCAACCAGTCTAAGCTTTTTCAATACTAAAGCTGTCTCACAGTGGAGAAGGTTTGGGCCTCTGGAGGGGGATGGGAAGAAGGTTTGGACCTGTGAGGGAGACGGTGAGAAGATTTGGGCATGTGGAGGGGGAGGGGAGAAGGTATGGCCTGTGAATAGGGGAGAAGTCATGGGCCTGTGGGGGGGGTGGGGAGAATGTATGGACCTGTGGAGGGGGATGGGGAGAAGGCATGGGCCTGTGGAGGAGGGAAGGGGGAGAAGATGTGGGCCTGTGAAGGGGGGAAGGAAAGGGCCTGTGGGGGGGAGGGGAGAAGGGATGGGTTTGATAGGGAGAAGTATAAGCCTGGGGGTGGGGGAGGGGATAAGGTATGGGCCTGTGGAGGGGGTGGGGAGAAAGTATAGGCCTGTGGAGGGGGATGGAGAGAAGGCATGGGCCTGTGGAGGAGGGAAGGTGGAGAATATAGTATTTGGGCCTGTGAAGGCAGGAAGGTATGGGCCTGTGGGTGGAGCGGAGAAGGTATGGGTTTGATAGAGAAGAAGGTATGGGCCTGGGGAGAAGATATGGGCCCATGGAGGGGGGGAGGGGATAAGGTATGGGCCTGTGAGGGGGAGGGGATAAGGTGTGGGTTTTATAGGGGAGAAGGTATGGGCCTGGGGAGAATGGAGAAGAGATGGGCCTATGGAGAGGAGAAGGGGAGAAGGTATGGACCTGTGGAAGGGGGAGAAGTTATGGGCCTGTGGAAGGGGTGAGAAGGTATGAGCCTGTGAGGGCGGAAGGGGGAAAGGGGAGAAGTTATGTGCCTCGTGAGGTTTGACATCTGGTGGAGGGGTAGGTCTTACAGGCCTATGAATCAGGCCCTACAGATTTGGTTCACTGGTAGGGGGGTCCAGGACAGCAGCCCCCTCCCCCCATAGGTGGCCCTGCTCCACCCTAATCTATAACAATAGGCACCTAATACATTTGTGGAGGATCTCCCTGAGTTGGAGTCAGTCTTACTGATTGTTAGCAGCATCAGTGTCACAGAGGCCTGTCCCTGTAAGAATGAGAATGGCGATTCCATCGGCAATAGAGCACAGAAACACATCTTACCATACTCATTAACACAGCTCTCGCCTTTCCAAACTGTGCAAACAGTGTAATTTATGATGTCTGGCATTTGACAATCTGTGAGTTATGCATAGTTTGTATGCAAATGAGAAAATCTCGCCACATTAGGGATTCACACACTCTCCAATAAGGCGCAAGGTAGAAACTGACAGGGGAAATCTTTTTATTCTTTCCCAGGCTGGTGAGATTGAAAAAAATGAGCTTTCCAGAGAGAGAACATCCATATTAAAGCAGCAATACTGATTGCTCCTGTTATAAATCTGTAAATATCCTGATCATGTGCCTAACGAAATGGCCGCCTTCTAACTCTATGCTCCAGTTTGGGAAATGCTGCAGCTGATATGTAACGTTATATTACTAAGTGTAACCAATTATTGTAACAGCTTTCAGATTAATAGACCATCTGTTGTTTGGTATATAGCAACATATGTGTTTGTGATACTTTGTTGCCAAAGGGCAGCGCTCAAAAAGGTGTGAGAGAGCCTTTTTCAAAAGAGGAAATGGATATTACTTTCTAAATAGTTGCAGTAGCAACCACAGGATGATCAATACATTTTAAAAAAAAACTCATTAAAAATGGTATTAGGAGTTTAAAGAAAATGTAGACAGTATTATCTAATACTACAAAACTGATTTGTTTAAAAAAGAAAAACATATTGGATTTTTCAAATTTTGCTTCTTTAAAGAAATGTCCATTTCCCCTTATATATTGTACCACCGGCACCGGTGAAACTATTCGAGTTATGGTAAGACACATTCAATTAGAAATTAAATATGCAACGGAAAAATCATTTCCGTGCCGTTTTCATGAGAAATGCGACCATTTGGTACTCACCATGTGTTGAATAGGCTGCTACTGTTGTTGATATTTAAAGTATCTCTTTTTCCCTCTCACATGGGAGGAGATGAACACTCCCAATTGTTATCAAAATTGTCTGCTGTTTTCGGGCAATTTTGCACAAGTTTCCTCACACTCTAATGAATATGTCTCCTTCAATGGCGTCGTGATTGACCAGAATCCCCAAATGTGATTAGACGTTGATATTTCTGCAGAATCCATTCCGGGGGCAGTGTTTCTCAATCAGACAAATTCTTATGCGGTGCGGTGGGGCCAGTGACATCCATTATATATGTTCCTCACTAGTGATGGACAATTTTTTTCCCGGTTCCTTTGGTCTGCGGATTTCCGTGGGTCAGTGACAGTCCACCTGGCGGATTAATAATCTGTGGTCGGATGGTTAAAACTCTTCTCACATTAAATCTGCAGTAAAGGGATCTCTCTCTTGCTCTCCCTCTCTCCCTCTCTCTCTCCCTCTCCACGGACTTATCAGTGTGTGGAGGTTTAACAATTCACAGACGGGTTGGGGAATCCGCGTATCGAATTCTTCAAAATCCGTCCAGATAGTATCTAAAGGGGGAGTTGGATTAATAGACACGGAACAATTCATCAATGGATTTCACACCGCGGAACGGCTTTGGAATGGAAAGCCCGGGAAATGGATTGTGATAGTTCCACCCATCCCAAGCCCTCACGTAGGCCAGCCTTCTCTGAGGTCCCCATCCCAAGCCCTCACATAGGCCAGCCTTCTCTGAGGTTCTCATCCCAAGCCCTCACATAGGCCAGCCTTCTCTGCGGCCCCCAAGCTCCTCGGCAGCCTTCTCTAGGTCCCCCAAGCCCTCACATAGGCCAGCCTCTCGAGGTCCTCATCCCAAGCCCTCACATAGCCACCTTCTCTGAGGTCCTCATCCCAACCGCCCTCACAAGCCAGCCTTCTCTGAGGTCCCCCAAGCCCTCACATAGGCCAGCCTTCTCTGAGTTCCTCATCCCACCCTCCACATAGGCCACAGCCTTCTCTGAGTCCTCACCCAAGCCCTCACATAGGCCAGCCTTCTCTGAGGTCCTCATCCCAAGCCCTCACATAGGCCAGCCTTCTCTGAGGTCCTCATCCCAAGCCCTCACATAGGCCAGCCTTCTCTGAGGTCCTCATCCCAAGCCCTCACATAGGCCAGCCTTCTCTGAGGTCCCCCAAGCCCTCACATAGGCCAGCCTTCTCTGAGGTCCTGGATACTCTATGTTGGCAAAAAGTGAAGCTGCTTCCTCTGACCCTATGTAGCCCCTTAAGATTTGGGACCTATTAAGCAGGGAGGCATTTTCCGTTTTTGTATTTATAATTTCTCCCCAGATTTGCTGAATGGGTTCATGAGTTTCTATTCCTGATACTGAGACTGCAGTGATATTTTTGAATTTTTCTTAATGTTTTCTACTAGCTCCTATTTTATTGGGGACATTATAATTAGAGATGGTCCTGGAGAAGGGTTATACGCGTGAACCCTTTTTGCAGACCACTCTGGTTCCCTCTCTGAGTGGCTCTTGCATTCGTCTTGGACCTCTGAACAAGTGATGCTCCTGGGTCCTGGATTTGGCATGAGCCCACCGTTTGGTTTGACATTTGTGTTATCACACTATTCGGAAAGAATCAGAAAGCATTACCGTAAGTTGCAAACCGTGAAGTAGGAAAATGCCAATACCGCTCGGGACAGCAGCGACCTGTTCTCATACTTTTTCTAAGTTCTACTGCTGCGATCTAGCCGTCTTTAAGAAATGCACGGAGAGAGCTGCATCGCCCTGCACAGAGAGAACCTCATCTCCCTGCACAGCTGTTACAGGCGATCTCCCTGCACAGAGAGAGCCGCATCTCCCTGCACAGCTGTTACAGGCAATCTCCCTGCACGGAGAGAGCCGCGTCTCGCTGCACAGCTCTCACAGGCGATCTCCCTGCACAGAGAGACACCGCATCTCCCTGCACAGCTGTTACAGGCGATCTCCCTGCACTGAGAGAGCCGTGTCTCCCTGCACAGCTCTCACAGGCGATCTCCCTGCACGGAGAGAGACGCATGTCCCTGCACAGCTGTTACAGGCGATCTCCCTGTGCTGAGAGAGCCACGTCTCCCTGCACAGCTCTCACAGGCGATCCCCCTGCACGGAGAGAGCTGCATCTCCCTGCACAGCTGTTACAGGCGATCTACCTGCACGGAGAGAGCCGCATGTCACTACACAGCTGTTACAGGCGATCTACCTGCACGGAGAGAGCCGCATGTCCCTGCACAGCTGTTACAGGCGATCTCCCTGCGCGGAGAGAGCCGCGTCTCCCTGCACAGCTCTCACAGGCGATCCCCCTGCACGGAGAGAGCTGCATCTCCCTGCCCAGCTGTTACAGGCGATCTACCTGCACGGAGAGAGCTGCATCTCCATGCACAGCTGTTACAGGCGACCTCCCTGCACGGAGAGAGCCGCATCTCCCTGCACAGCTGTTACAGGCGATCTCCCTGCACGGAGAGAGCCGCATCTCCCTGCACAGCTGTTACAGGTGATCGCACTGTTTTTATTTACATTTTAATAACAGAGTATTGTAGCAGGGGGTCTCCGGAGAAAAACCCTGCTTTCCAAGTATAGCCCTGGTAGGTTTGGGCTATTATTCTGTCCTCCTCCTGTGCAATAATCCCTGGTAAGGGCAGGTTTGCCAGGAGTAAAAATGGGTTTGCCCCACCCACTGTAATTCAGTTGGTCCGAGAAGGTAGTGCTCATGCCTTGTGTCAGTCAAGGGCACAGGGGTGGGGCTACTGGATCTGTACTAAATGAACTACCACTTCCTGTTTTAGAGAGTTTCTCTCCACTTTAGGCTAAGGCCCACTCCCTCTGTCAGCGCGCCAGCACTGCATACAGGCGGGGCGCTGACAGACACAGACCGCGATATGCGGTCTGTAGGGAGCGGGAGCCGAGGCTAGAGTGGGAGGGAGGGGCGTGGTTTAAGCGGAGGGACCCACGATAGACCCGCCCCCTTCTCAAAAGCAGCTGATTCCAAACAATGGTTGCTTCACCCGTTGAAAATATGCTTATAGGTACTTTCAAAAGAAGGCAATTTTCTGAGCTGGCAGTGTCATTTTGGACTGTAAGTTGTGTCTGTTTTAATGTGTCAAAACCCCCCCCCCCCCCGGCTCGGGCTGCAGCTGACACTCATGCACACATGCACACACACACACACACATACACAGACACACACAGGCAGGCACTCACGCACTCAGGCACACACATACACAAACACAGATAGGCACTCAGACACACACACAGACAGGCACTCACGCTGCTTTCCCTCCACACTCCTCCCCGATTTCCCTCCACACTCCTCCCCGCTCCCCGAAGCCTCTCCTCCTCCCGAAGCCTCCCTCCTCATTGGCTCACAGCCACACCACGTGACGCGTCAACGCTAGGGATTACAATTCTCTTGTATCCCATAGCGGCTGACGCGTCACAGCGTGTAGTGAGCTGTGCCGTGAGCCGGGACCGGGACCGGCTCGGGAGGAATCCCCTGCTGGTGGGGAAAGCCCGTGCACCCGCCCGCGCCGCCGGGCGCAGCGGGTCCCAGGCCTTAGAGAGAGGACAGTTGGTTCCAGCAAGCTGCCAGGGCTCTGGTACGCTTGAAGCCCTCCCTCTGGGGAGAGGTGAGAGATATTCCTCTTACTCCACAAGGGAGTAAGGGAAGAGCAAGGGCAGCTCATAGGGCCCTGACTAGGAGTGTGTCTAGGGACATCCTGAAGGTGACAACCTGTGTGCTGTAACAGACACTGTGCTGATTCAGGAAGGATCAATAAAGACCATCTGATTTTATCTATACCTCCTGCCTGAAAGTGGAGTATATTGGGAGGAGGGGGACATAACTCTTTTGCAGATACTCACCCCACACAACTGGGGGCCGCACAAGATGGAGGCACTGCACCAGTAAGAAGAATTCGGGCACAGCCCCAGAAGCCTGTCCTGTTATCCCCCATGTATTCGCTGAATAAAATAAATTACATTGCAATTCAAAAAAATGCCAATAAACCAATTGATTGGCACAGTGGTACACCATGGCCATAATTTGCCACTATGGCAATAAATGGGCAAGCTAAAAAAACAACAGGCACAAAATAAAACATGTGACATTTAAATATAAACAAGCATTTCACAATAAAGCCAATTGATTGTGACTGTGGCAAGCCATGCCCAGAATGTGGGCATGGGTTGCCACACTGACAATGAATGGGCAACCTAAAATAAAACATAACACAAAATACAATACATTACAATGAAATAAAAACAAGCACTTGCCAAAAAAATTAATTGCTTGTCACAGTGCCCCAGAAAGGGGCATCGATATAAGCACAATGGCAGTCAATGGGCAATAAAAAAAAAACACAATTAAATAAAAAAACAATCCATGTGTTTCTTACCTGTGATATCTTCACCCTCCGAATCCTACTCAAGCACACACTCTTGATCCTCGACGCAATGCTCCTCAAACAGCCGATGCGAAGAAATCCAAGATCATATGTTGATGGAAGAGACGTCCCTCATAAATTCTTCCATCTTTTCTTCTTTCTTTTCTTCTGTACTGTAATCCAATAGGGGACGAATGTTGTCCCGTCGTCTTCTTGGGATCAAATGAGACAAGTATTGTGTTTTAATGTTAATTGTGGGTAGAGGGGGTGGGTGAAGGTTTCTTTTGGCATGTGGGTGTTTATGCCTACCGGGTGGGTAGCGGGGGGCGGGGGGGGTTTAACCCCTTGATTACCTCAGCTGTTGTAACCACAAAGGTAATCAAGGGGTTAACATTTGCCGCAACCCTCCCGGTAGGCATAAAACATCCACCACGGGCCAAATACCCCCTTCACCCACCCCCTCTACCCACAATAAACCAGACGCTGGTATTTAACCCCTTCATTGTGGTTAGCCGCTAAGGTAATGACACTGCCTGTAAATGTATTTTTATTACATATGTTTGAAGCAGGGGGTCTCCGGAGCTGATATTAATGCGGGGCAGCTCTAGAGACTCCCGGCTTCAATCCGATGCAGGAAAAATACATTTTTGTATTGAGGTGGCAAGGTGAGATCTGCGAGTTGCCTGCTAGTTTCAGCCCCGATGAGATTATCGACGCTACTAGATGATTTCACAAAAAAAAAATGCGAGTTGGAGCTCTCTCTGAGCTCCCGCCCGGTGTGCCCGAGCCGCAGCGCTACCGCTCGGGAAGGAGCACTTGACGAACGATTTAGGCAACGTTATCGAAGCTTTCTGAATAGCTACACATGCCAAGTCGTTCGGGAAGTGCTCAACATGCTCGATGACTTCCTTATCGAAGTATATAGAATTCCTAACACTGCATAAACTGTGCTGAAGCAGGAATACCCTGAAAACCCGACCTGTTTCGGGGGCCTTGAGGATTGGAGTTGAGAACCCCCTGCCCTAATGGGTTATTACTTTTAGACTGTCTTTTTTAGTTATCTTCAATATTATGTTTAAAAACATATTTTGTTGTATTTATTACAGAGTCTTCTGCATTTAATATTTTTAATCACCCCAAGTATCTTCATGGCAAATGAACCGTTAGCCAAAATTGTCTGATTAGTTGTCAATCCAGCATATTAATATCATCACTGGGATGTGTCCCTTTCTCTCTCTTCAGCAGGAAGAGTGAAGCAGTTATGCTTCACTTTAAATAAGGTGACCCCCATATTTGAACCCCCCTCTCCTCCCTGCCCCCATCCACACTTTTTTTTTTTTTTAAAGGGGACCTTCTGTAGTGGCAGCGAGTAAATTTTGAAGGGACAAAACTGCTTCATGGAGACGAAAATGTGTAACGGAAGTGACGTAAGGCGCGTGAGCGAGCACGGGCGCCCCCTGCCGGCTCATCCCCCAGCATGCGCAGAAGCGGCCAACGCCGTAAAAACAGATAGGAATTTAATACTGCAGCTCCATTTATATATTAAACAGAAACAATTACAATGTATGAGCAATGAAAGAAGTATGAAAATATGTTAGAAAATAAAGATAATAAATTAGACAAAAATATATACATCTCATGCACACATAAGAAGCACTACATTCAATGCACTGTCCTCCAAAAAACGATTCATCTTTTTTTTGCTGTTTTTTAAGGACTCTCCCTTTATTCTCTCAGCACTTGAGCTTGAAAGGTACTTTAAAAAAAATAAACCGGGCTATGTGCCGAGCGCCGCGTTCTACGTGACACTTCTTGGTGTTTTGTCACTGAAATTGTATTTTTTATTTTGTGATGTTTTGTTGTTTTTGATTGAATGAAAGACTTCTGAGAATATAGTTACAATTTCTGTGGCAGAACGCAAAGAAGTTTCACTTACAACGCGCGTGCTCGGCCCACACCCTCACTTTTTTTTTTTACACAGTGGAAAATCAGGGGGTTCCCTGAAGCTGATACGTGGTATTTTCAGCTCGGTGGATAACCACGTTGCTGAGATATGTACCGGTTTATTACTGCCATTACTTCCTGCTGTCTCCCAGGGATTTAAAAGGAGCAGCCGGGATTGTTGCAATGTTAATTTAAATGTTTTTTTTTGTGAATCAACGCTGCTGTTTATCTTCTAAAATCCAGGTCTGGTTGTTACTATTTTTTAAAGCCTTGACATTTTATGTTATTTGTCACATACGACACAGCTGTGAGCCCGTGACCTGCATACGGGACCAGGGTTAATACACAGCTCTCAAGCTGCCCCACTTTTCACCTTTGCAAAGGTCCCTCAAATGAACAATATCTCCCCTCACTCCGTCCCAGTATACCACCTGTCACAAACAGCACACAAGTGAGCACGTGACTTTTATATACAACCAGGGTTAATACACACGGCTACTGTAACCAACTCACCTTTCTCCTGTGCAAGGTACTTTCAGTGAGTTAATATTAACCCCTTACTCAATTGCAATCATGTCTATCCACTCCCGCCACCCAAGAAATATGCAAAATATGTAATTACTTAATTAATTAATATATATATATATCTGCCAGGGTCTCAGGTCCCTGTTTAATATGGAAAAAACCTATGCACTTAACACATAAAGATTTGTTGTAGCAAAATGTAGCAATATGTGTCTGTAAATGGAAATACTCTGCAAAGCATGCAACAGTTCATAAAGAGCCACAGAGCATTACTTGTGAAATATATTAATATATATAAAAAATACAGTGCTTTGATTACAGAAAAGGGATTAGAAGAACATACAGTTATAATAAATGCAGAACAGTCTCTTAAAATAACAGAATAAAACATAAAACAGAAATCCCTTTACAGTACGTCCTCATATGTCATAGGTTTTCCCCCGGAGAGGTCACTGGCATAGGAATATGAATATTCACGTATTTGATCCAAAACACACTTCGGTTGAATTCTGAATTTCATAATACAATACCTTGCTCAGACTTATGTACTATGTTTTCCTCGTTGATACCACATAAGCACAACCCCTATCATAAATCAGCTGCTAGGTTGACGGTTTTACGAAAGGGAAAACGTTTACGTTTTTGCCTCAATATATAAACGCTTCCATAACTTCCTTTTTCTAATACTTAGACACGTGTGAGTCATATCAATAGATTCAGGTGATTATGACATATGTAACCAGAATACATTTGACCATCTTGCTCTTAAAGTTGAGTGCTAAATGAATATCTATTATGTAGAACAAAAAGTGTACAAACAGCGCTTATACAATCAACAAATGATAAAACCTTAGATAAATTGTCCGAATGGTAGTCCTGGAGCTGCCTGTTGAGATTGTTCTGGTATCTTGCACCCAGACTTGAATTTGTGGACAAAAGCAACCTCCTCTGGCGCTGAGGTGGGGACTTGAATTTTCNNNTTCTTTTCTTTTCGTTTCTTCGTTAGACTGTGACCTCAGGAAAAACAAAAGACCAAAACATGCAGGAAGCCGCAATAGTGTATTACCCAAGGGATACAACAATAATATAGAGGCAATTTATTGATTGATATCTATAAAATATACATAAAAATATACATGAAAACCTACTCACCAGATGTGAATAGGTCAAATGCACTGGTTAATGGTCTTCCCGGCCTTAAAGACCATTAACCAGTGCATTTGACCTATTCACATCTGGTGAGTAGGTTTTCAATTTTTACCAGGCGGAGCAAGATCAGAAGTCTTGGACACAAATTTCAAGCCTCCCACTGTGATAGTGTGCAAGCAGCTTGTCCACATCACCAGTTAGTGCCAAGCACGGTTTCAAATATTTTAATAAATTTTATGTATATTTTCATGTATATTTTTATGTATATTTTAATAGATATTCATCAATAAATTGCTCCTATATATATGTTTTGTATCCCTTGGTAATACACTATTGCAGGCTTCCTGCATGTTTTGTCTTTTGTTTTTTCCTGAGGTCACAGTCTATACGAAGAAAATTCAAGTCCCCACCTCAGCGCCAGAGGAGGTTGCTTTTGTCCGCTAAATGAATATCTGTCTATGGCCCCCCTTACCCATGTAGTGTGTGGTCTTGTTGCATGCGTCGCTTTGCAGTCATTACAGATAAAAGGACGGTATACTTTAGAATATAGGTTTCTTACCAGATATTCTTATTTTTAAAATAAAGTTCTCCAACTAAGCGGTGACCTGTGTGTCACCCCTCTCTGGGATGTACAAGGATATCTCAGGAATGCTTCGTTTCCTTTGAGGCTGACAGGCTGATATCTGGCTATTGTTTATTATCTTCTAAATGACATATATGTCACTTTTAGTGGGTCATCAGTGATAGGCCCCTCAATTAAGCCCTCTTTGCAGATCAACACAGACCAAGGAAGAGTCTTGACCTGTCATAAACCCAATATATTGTAGTTTTTTAAATCAAACTTTAGCTACATTAACCCCTGAAGCACCAGATTGATTAACATACTTAATAGATCATGAAATTATCATGAGACTATTGATCATTTATTTTGTGTCCCAGCCCAGCCAAACCCCTTTTTGGGGATTAAATCAGTTTGGGATTAGTGATTTTTCAAAAACCCATATCGGTTTTATATGTTCCATGTAAATCTGGTAACCCCAAAGGAGACCATTAATATATGCAGTGGTCGACAAATCACCAAAAAATCTACTCGGCGAACAAAAAAATCTACTCGCCTCCTAGTACCACACGTGTGCTGCTTGGGCCAATAGAAGCTCACCACGATGTTAAATCCACTCGCCCGGGGCGTGCAAATGTATAGGTTTGTCGAACACTGAATATATATGTCTGTGTGTGGATTATGTGTGTGCAGGGCCGCTGACAGGGGGGACAGGCAGGACTGCTGTCCTGGGCCCGGTAGGCTTAGGGGTCCACGACCTCTGCCCACACATTAATTCCCTGCGGGGCCCTGAGAGCAGGAAGGTAGGTGGGCAGACCTAGGTCAGTGGACGGGGGCTCAAGTAGAAGCATCGCGAGACTGGTGCTGCAGCCTGAGAGACAGGCTGGGAAAGGTGAGAGGGGGGAAGGGTTAAATCAGAAGGGGGAAATACAGGCATAAAAAGGAAGAAACAGAAGGAAGGGGAGAAAAACACAAAGAGAATAAAGTACAAGGAGAAATACATAAGAGAGGGAGAAAAGAGAGAGACATGAGGGGGAGAAAATAGAGAGACATGAGTGGAGAAAAAGAGAACATGAGGTGGGAAAAGAGAGAGACATGAGGGGAGAAATCCAGAGACATGAGGGCGTAAAAGAGAGAGACACATTATTGGGTACCAACAGAAGACATGGTGGCCTCTCCCTCTCTCTCCCTCTATTTTCGCCCCGCGCGCGCCCTTCGGTGCTCCCCTCTCGCCCTCCTTCTTTTTCCCGCCCGCTCGCTCCCCTGTTCGTCTCCCCCTCTCTGCTCCCTGCTTTTTCTCCCATCTCTCTCTCTCCCCCCTTCTATTTCGGCCCTCTCTTCTCCCTTTGTCCCCGGCCCCTCTCGTCTCCCTTTGGTTTCCATCCCTACTCTTCCCTTCTTTTTTGCCTCCCCCCTCGTTTCTCTCCTCTTCTTTTTACTCTCCCCGATTTCTCTCCGCTAGGCTTTGTCTATCCCCCTCTCTCTCCCTATTCGTTCTTTTTCATCGCCCCTCCTCGCGGCGCCCTTTGTTTTCATCCCCCCCCTCGCGCTCCCTTTTTGTTCCTACTCCCCGTCTCTCCGCCCTCTTTTGTCTCCCGCTACTCCTCCCCCTTCTTTTTGGCCGCCCCTCTCTCTCCTTTGTTGTGCCCTCACCACTCGTCTCAGCCCCTTTTTTTTTCTCTCTCCCCTACTTTTCTCTCGCCTTCTTGTTCTCCCTCCTCAGCTCTCCCACCCACCTTCTTCGTTTTCTCCCCCCTGCTCTCTAGATGGCCATATCAAGAATGTACCCAATTCGTATGAACTGGTACTAGTTCTGCTAGAAGTGATGGGGCGGGGTGGGTAGTTGGCATTTCGACACGAGCACGGGTCGAACGGTTTGCCTCTAGCGAGACTGAGTACGGAAAAGGTAGTCCGTAAACAACGGGAGGGAAATATAGGGGCCTACTGCACGTGGTGCCGCACACAAAAATGAAAAGCGTAGTTCGGGACCAGCGCCGTGAACTACGGTGACCGGCCATATGCCCGGGATTCGGGCAGAAATCGGCGAAGGGACTTTGGTTGTCTTCTTCAATATTTGTTCTCCCCCGCTCTCTCTCCCCCCTTGTTCTATAATCCTTCTCCTCCTCGCCCCTTCCTTTTATCTCCGCCATCGTCCCCCAACCGTCCCCACCCCCCCCACATGTATTGGTCTTCTACCCTCCCCTCCCATCTCTCTCCCTCCTGTTTTGTTGGGCATTTTCCCGCGCCGCGCGTGTAACCCTCGGAGGGTACTCTCCAACTTCTTTTTTTCTCCCCCTCTCTCCCCTCTTGTGGTTCTCCCCCCTCCCGCCCCCTGCCTCTCCTACTCGTTCCCCTCTTCTACAACTTTCTCTTTTCTTTCTCCTCCCTTCCGTTTCTTGTTTAATCCCTTTTTTATCCCCATGGCCCGTTCCTTGGATCTCTCAAAGTTGGGGTGTTCGTCTCGCTTTTTTTGGCTTATCCTTCCTTCTTTCTCCCTTCTTTCCCTCATTTGCCGTTCTCCGCTCTCTCCTTCATTTTCTTTCTCTCTGTTCCTGCCCCCTTCTCGCCATCATTATTACTGAGCAATGTGTCTAACTCACTTCGGCATCCCAACATCTACAAGTCCTCAGCTTGATCGTTGTTGGGTGTCAATAGAATTTACTTTGGTAAAATATAGGCGAGCAATTTAAAACGAGGATCAAAAATCGAATTAGACAGCATTGAAGCAAATATTGAAGCGTAGTGAGTAGTATTGGTAAATTATATCTGGGTGTCAGTAAGGGGTGACAGAGGAGAGGGTTATAAAGGTTCTGGAGGTGTGAAATGCGTGTTGGGTTTGCACAAATGGGGTGGGTTATTTTATTTTGGATACCTGTTAACTGGAGGTGCGTAGGGTGAGGGGAGTTGTAATAAACGAGATAAAGGAAGTTTTGAGTGTAGAAAAAAAACGACTACAGTGATTTCTAGAACTGAATCGATGCAGGGCGATTCGTAAAAGTACTTCACGGCAAACGTGGTTCTAAGGAGGCGAAAATCGTGGAGGCGGGGAGGGTGGGTCTTTTATCCCGCTACCCGATCCTACAACACCTTCTCTGCATTACTTCCCCATCTCCCTACAAACTATCACAATGAGATCAAACAAAGAGCGCGCTCCTCAACGACCATTACCCCATAAGCTGTGAGAGGCAATACCCGGCTCCGCTTTCTTATCTCCAGCCTATGGCCACTTCTACCTAACCTCATCATCTATGCTCCTCCATGTCTTCTTCCAATCTCTTCTACCGTTCTCCACTACTATACCCTCCCCCCGCTTCTGTCCTGTTTCACATCGGGACGCAACTCAGAACAGCTCTTCCAGCTTGGTCCCTCCCCGCGACCCGACCCCCCCATTCACCATCCTCTAATTTACGGAATGTCCAATATCAAGCCACTCCGATTGATCAGTAAACACGACTCATGGCAGCGAACGAAAACGGGGAGGTGAAAAAATCACTTGTTCGGAGCCAAAATGAGCTTTACCCCTAGCTGGCACATCACCGACTAACTTTTATTTACCTAAGCTAATAACTCTTTCCCCTACCCCTGTCCACCCGCCCCGAAAAACCCCCTCCAAGCCACGCCCAAGCACGCCCCCCCCGCGCCCTAGAGTACCAACAACTGACGCCGCCTACTACCCTAAGTATCAATCACCCGCAACTGACGATTCCCCGAATCACAACCGCAACAATAACGGGAGACGAACTAAGCCAATTGGTTCGCTCCTATAACCACAATAGCAATAGGCCCGAGCATCACGCAGAAGAACACAGAGGCGACCTAAAAAAGTCTCCCAGGCCACAAAGAGAGAGTGAGTGGGGCGAACCGGATGGGAAGCATATGAGGTATATCCGACCCACGTCCGGAGAGATGGAGGTGGACACAGCGTTGAGTTGTGTTTCTTACCGACCCCATGCGTATGAGGGAGGGGGGGAGCGTGACGACATGAAGTAGGGGGGGGGGGGGGGGGGGATTTGCATTAGACGAGTGAAACGCAGAGGGGGCAGTAGTTTTGTGTTTTTCCGCACCTGCAATGGATCCACCAACTATGATCTCTTCATCCTTGGTCTTCCTATATCGCCATGATTCGTAGACGCCACTAACGTGGCCCTAACTAACTACTGGATTTCATTGTCCTCTATTACAAAAACGTTATTAGATGAGGCACCCTAATGAACTCAACCAATGTAATATTAGTCAATGGTCTCAACGTGCTGAAGATGTGAGTTCTAGAACCTCAGAATCGAACTGTTATTCGTACATTACTGAGCAATGCTGTTCTTAGCACTCTAAACTAGAATCTGGGCTGAGTTCCAAACAAACTGGCCTTTAATGTATGAAGACAGACGTTACAAAAGACATCAACAACTCAATCCCTTCCGCAAGCCTGCATTGTTTATTCCAAGAGAGAATATTCACCACGTGTCTCCCCCTAGGTTGTGCATCTCTGCATCTCACCCTGCAAACTAACTTCACACAGAAGCTCTCTGAATCTTTGGGTTCCCCCCAAAAAAGTCGGGGGTATGTGGATACTTTACTCTTCCTAATCATTGCTTCCACAATGTTATAGACCGTAATTGTTTATAATGTGAAGGGTGCACCTATCAGAGAAAATATACAACAACCAATTAAGTTATCATATATCAATATATTTCATCGGACAAAAAATAAGCCAATAGACTTACAATAGAAAAAAAATCCTGAACCATCATCAATACATATAAAAAGTCAACAAATAGTGCATAGAAAGATATGCAAAATAATAGAGTCGACAACATAAAAGGACATACATCGTACACTACTAGGCTGATACCAATGCAAAAAAAGAGACTCAACGTTTTGGGCAAAAAAAGCACTCTTTATCAAGTCTTTTAATATTGTAGCTCTATTTTTTGTAAATCTTTCTTGCACTTTTTTGTCGACTTTTTTATGTATTGATGCATGGTTTGGATTTTTTTTTTTTCTATTTAAGACTATTGGCTTATTTTTTTTTAAAATATATTTATATATGATAACTTAATTGGCTAGAGGAGAAAGCATGCATTTATACAAGATGCGTGGGAGGACCTTTCCTTGTTTATTCTTCATTATGTTACATAGTTACCATATAGTTACTAGTAGGATGAGGTTGAAAAAGACATGCGGTCCGTCAAGTTCAACCTATGCTAAATTTAAGAACAACAGATACGTACCTATATTTATACTTACTTATTGATCCAGAGGAGACAAACAAAAAAACCCAGTACAATTATCATCCATGATATCTTATAAGTGGAAAAATTAATCCTTCCTGACTCCAAGAATTGACAATCGGATTACTCCCGGATCAACATCCTTCCCATGTATACTTATTTGTGGATATTCCTGTGTACCCTTTAATTTTCTAAAAAATGTCCAACCTTTTTTTGAACAAATAAAGTTCACAAATAATTATGTTCTGAATAAAGTTTTTTGTATTTTTTTTATTATTATTCGGTGTTCCGAGAGATCTCTGTGCAGGATCGTTCTTTTGCTTCTTCTACCTAGTTTTCTACGCAGTTTGGGGACACGCCGAAGGAGACGACGCAGTGCTTGAATTGTTTCCTGTGATCATCCGGCATTTCCAGTGCACCTTGAATGCATACGGCAGCATCTTGATATGCAACTGTGATGTCAGCAGCAAGGACAAAGATCTCACAGACCACACCTGTGATCCCAGTCCGGGGTCTCATATGGAACGGTGAGCTCTACAAACACCGGTCCCGGTAGGTGAGGCTAAGGGATGCTACACCTTGAGGTCATTTGATCTACTTCTTCAACCCCCACTACATGTACAGTAACATACTTTGGTTTCACTATACGTGACCACGCCACCATTTTTCCTTAAGCACAGGATAGTTTGTGGCTATCTATTTTTAGATAATGGATGGCCCTTCTGCAACCCTCTACCCCTCTTTTAATGTGCAGTTCTAATCAAGGATGAATGTGACTTAGGACCGGTGTCTATAGGTTTAAATCGTCGCTGATTAAAGAAACAGACAACGTATACAGTATTTTTACAACTTTTTTTAATCGTTTATTCATTTGCACACGATTTTAGAATCTTTATCTGCGATGTATTTTTGGTGATAAGACTGTTGTTCATCCTCAAAGCCACAGATAAATTGTTTTTTGTGTTTGTGTTTTTTTTTTCGCTCTGTTCTTTGATTGCAAAGTAATGATTTGTTTTATCATTAGTCAAACAGATAAACATAATAGCTGATATCGTTAAATTCTGTCTCCTGGGAAATACAATCATAATAATTTTTCACAGGATACAAATAAGTAAAATTGTTACTTGAAGAGTTTAATGTAGCATGTTTTGTTGTCACTTTTTTTTGCTCAGCGTAACTTTTTTTTGACCTGACTTGTATCCAAACCAGGTTTCACATAACAAGGACAGTAACCGCACCCCCTCCACTGATGAAAGGATGGAAGCAGCTGTTCTGTGTGTTGGTTTGCTGCCATGTACGTTTTTTTAACACAGGCTTTGCTGTAAACGCTGTGCAAAATAGAGTGCAGAAGCTTAAAACAAACATACATATACAGTGCACATGTATACACAGTTCACACACCGTGAGTTGTCTCATTTGCATGCAATTACCAAGAAACCCTTGTCTGCTGCTGATGCGTGAAAACCCCTGCAGTAAAACACTCTGATTCCTCAAAGCCTGACCCAGTCCTCAGCTGAAGCATCAGGTGGTTGTTTTCAGTTTCAGTCTACTCTCAAATTCTCTGCTGAATAATTGTTTTCTTTTATCTACCATCATTTTAGAAAATGATGAATTATAAGCGGTCCATGAAGAGCCACGGAGGAAATATGAAAATGACTTTTTTTTCTGGCAACGGTCCCAAATGATATGGTCATCGGCATACGCTAAGCTAAACCGTGTGAAGGGAGGACAGCTGCTAACATATTTAACATGTTAAAATTCATGCAAAAGGACTGCTTCGTCTTTGTAAGTTTCAGTTGCTCGATTACTCTCCTCGCTGCTTGTTCAATTAAAGTCCATAGTTCAGAGATCTAATGCATGTATGAACTCTCAAAACCTTTAGCTGAGGAGCAGCTGGAATGGCTGATGACATATTTACCATATGTTAAACTTTGATGCACACACTCGCTATATGTATAAATTAAATTATTTGATTTTTTTTTTTATTTTTTTAATCAGGACATTATACAATTGCTGTATAGTTTATTTATATTTTTGAGAATATATGGTTTTAGAGAGAGAGATGAGATGAGAGAGTAGAGAGAGAGAGATAGTAGAGAGAGAGACTGACTGAGAGCAGATCACTAGCGCTTTTTCTTCTTTCATCTTTCCTAACCCCTCTTTTCAATACTTCCACTTACAAGCCCCAGTATTGCCATTATCACACAGTTGAAATAATTACAATGGCAGTGGTTCCAGCCTAATCGCAAAAATAAATGGCCATCGTTGGACAAGGGTGCTAATCACTGGATTCCAAGGGATTGTAAGACCAAACGGCCAAAAGGAAAGCGCGATGAAATGGGCACTCACAGGGTCTCAAAGTTCATTAGTGACTTTTACATTCTCTATAATTTTTCGGTTCTCAAAGGAACCTTTCTCAAGACATTTCTTAAGGGCCTTTGACTGACAATGTTTTTCTTCTTCTCTTCCAACTCCTACCTACCTTTACATTTTCACACCCTCGCCTATGGAAAAAGTCAACTAGTGAGGGTGCAGAGGGTGGTAAGCGACACTAACCTAGGAAAGATTATATCCGAACACTATGTGAGGAAATTGGAAGGAAAGAGGTATTATGTCTGTATCTATTGAGGAGAACCTTAGAGAAGGTCATAAGGTCACAATTATTTACTGCGTTATGATAACGGTAATCTAAAGATAAGGAGCTAGAGACGGGGTTCCGTTTTGTGCCTACCTATAATTAACCACCTTAAGTACTAAGATCCACATCATCAGTAATACGCCAACACTTGTAGTCCTTTATATGACCACACCCTTCTTTACATACCCAGGGATTTTCAAAGAACCACCACTATTTTTTTTTTTAGAATAACTTAAGTATACAGAAGAGATTGATAAGATGGACTTGGGCACACAGATTGTATCCCAACCAGATGTTTTGAGATGACTTCAAACTTAGGACTTTTGCCCTGTTTGTCATGGAGACATTGTAATTGTGAAATGCACAGTCCAGTGTACAGTATCTTGACCAGATTTTGATTGTCTTAGCCTCCCTCTTTGTTGCTTGTTACCACCCCTATTTTTTGAGACCCCATTGCTGTGCACCCCAAGTTGCAGGTTTCTGAGAATTTCCTCACATTGTTATAGTATAACATTAGAGTGAACTCTTTTCGTATCCGCATGGCCCTCGCGTATAAATCAGGGGTTATTATACCTGCAATTTGATTTTGGTTATTAATCTCTGACTCAAAGAGCCATTAAAAAAATTAAAGGGTCGCTGAACAAAAAACTAAAACCTTGAACAGGCAAGGCTTTGGTGCCACCCAAGGAGGTGCCCAATGATTCGATGTCCGGAGGTAGCCCCATTTTAAGGCCATAGGACCATACACGAGCTAACTAACACGTTTCCAAATTATATTGACTACTTTTGTACCAACCCACCTCTCCAAGGGGGTGGGGACGGAGTCTCATTCCTGACACAAAACACCTGACTAAATGGATTATACAGGCTAGACTGAGAGCCACTCCAAAGTACTCAATGAGACTATGATGATCGGATCCCTTTCCTATTACTCTATTCTACTGCGTGACAGGGGTGTCATTTAGTGTACAGACTACTTCTATCTCTATATATGCCATTACATTGTCTCTCTGCACCCCATCTCCCCTCAGGAAGTAGCAGCATCACTAAGTGAATATACCTTCCTCTTCTCTTCTATGCTATAGCCATTGTTAGCTACAAGCATTGGAGTGCTTTGGGAATACCCTATTGTAATAAGCGAAGATTTGGGTGGTCACAACGCTGACTGTGGTCCGGTGTTTGGTGGTTTGGATCCGAGTTGGCTACACAAGACAAATAAACATTATATATAGTTCTGTTTTTCCACAAACAGTGGATTAGTCCCTTTATATAGTAGTTTAATTTTGAGGTGAATTTTCATTTATTGTATTTTTTCTGCTTTATCTTAATCCTGTTTTTTTTATTTTCCTGTTTGTTTTTCTTTTTTTTTTTTTCCTTTCCCCTCCCCTCTTTGTTTATCCTGTAGATTTGGAGTTTTTGTTTTTTCATTAGTCCTTTTTTTTTTTTTCCCCTTTTTTTCCTTTTTTTTTCCCTTCACCAATATCGTAATCTCACCTCTGAGTGTACTTCTTTCTGCGTCTGATTGATGTTCCTGTTATTTTTATCATTATTAATTTTTTTTATTTTTTTTTAATCAAAATTCCTGCATTTTCCCTATTTGTGACTTGTTGGCTTATGGTCAGCTTCCTTTAGGGTCTGCACTCATTAAATTAAAAGAAATTCAGCTTTCATTTAGTATTAAACCCATTACCCTCGGGCTACACTAATCCTATTCCAACAATAGGACTTTTCCTAATTCACAGGTATTTTTTTTCTCTATCTGTACCTTAACTAATTCCCATGATAATCTACATATTTCACATCCATATCATTCATGACAAACTCTCTTGTTAGTCATTTACACACTATTTGGAATTATCTAATCAATACTGAGGAGTGAAACATTATATAGTGTAAGATGCAGCCATCATATCCGATCACTTTGCCTGGGTAAAAACCTAAGGAATCTCCACAGTAAATGCCTCAACATTCTCGTGAGACTCCTAATGGCCCATTGGGTTAACAAACAGCTTTGATTGGGACTGCAGGGACCCCGCCCTTTGTTGTTAATCCGATGGCCATTAGGAATCTCACAGAAATGTTGAGACATGTTGAGGCATTTACTGTGAGATGCCTAGTTTTTAACCCGCAAGTGATCTAATACGGTGGCTGCATCTGTGAACGTTTATTGCTATTGCTTTAAATTCTTGATCGAATCGCCCGCTTTTTGCATGGTGATGTATCACCTTGACAAAACGGCTGACTCGGGGCCCGACGACGCACACCACAATACAACATCAATAGCAGGACTGTTCCACCTCCTCGTGTTGGGTCCGGAAGCTTAAACCCTGGGCGTTTGGGGCCCTTTTTTGCCTTAAAAAGATGTGGATCAAGTCAGTCTCCTTGCATGGTAAGAAAGGAAGGACCATCAGGACGTTCCTGGAGACTCATGGTCGTGCTATTTTTTTTTTCTGATCCATGTGAGGAGTTCAGCAAACAGTGATGTATCACAACAGGGTGACTATAAACTATTAGTGTCCCAGGGCAATTACTATAAGAGGATCTAGATGAGTACCACATGGAATTGTTCCAATCTATTTGGACTTTGATGAATATAATTACAAACATTACACATTCAAATACACATACTGCAAGTTGAAAGGCTTATAGAACTTGTGGATCAGTCTAGTTAGGATTTAATAGGAGTATTTCGATGATTATATGGAACGCCCCGCCAGAACATAGTGCAAAACTAAGATCACGCCTCAGCACCCATAGAAGGCCAATCCCAGAGGGACATTATTGCTTTCAGTTACAAACACTCAGAATTCTTATATCTTTTGTGGTTTTTATCTTTGCCTTTGTAAACTTCTACGTTTTCCTTTCACCACCTGATTTAAAAAACAATTTCCTTCTGCTAATATTCCCATTGTTGTATTTTTACTACTTGTATTTGGCCCATGTGTGGAAGGTGAGCAGGGAATATCCAGCACCTTTTCTGAAACTTGTGAGTACCTGCTTTATAGATCTAATGGAAGAGTTATATACTTTATATGTACCCCCTATGGGATTATTAAATTTCACTTTAAAAGGTTAAGGGCCTTAAATGGTTAGCACTATGTGGCTGGAAAGTGTAACTTCTCTCTCCCACTCAAATGGTAAGGTTTACTAGGCCAAACCTTAACCATGCCCACCTTCTAGAAGGTGTCCAGCCCTGTCACCTGGTTATAATAACTTTGTAGACACAAAACCACTCTCCCCCTTGGGCATGGTTCCGGTGATTCACTAAGTAATATATTATAGTGAAGCTAGAAGATTTTATGACCCCCCGGAGTATCCACAGAAGGAAGATTTCACTGTATAAATAAAGTGTAAATATCATGTTTTTGTGGTAGAACTAATTGTATTAAAGGATGTCTGGTCCCCTTTATTTACTTAAAAGTTAGGGAACGTGTGCCCCTTTAAGAGTTCATGGTTCCCATTTGTTCCACCCGTGTTCGATCGGGTTAGTCCCCCTGCCCTGGTAAGAGGGAGATGATGTCGTGGTACTCTGGGGGGAATCCTATTAAATAAGGGGTTCCTTAGCACTGTGCGGATTGGCCCAATACTGACCAGTTCTAAATGCGAGCCCCTTCTGATGCCTCTGGATTTAGTAGGGTACTGCTCGGAGTCTGGGATAATGTTCCCTGCGATGGAAGTATCCTACTACCCCACGGGGTCCTGGTGGAAGGAAGCAAATCCAAACTGAATAACTATATATGGAAAACCCAGTGCTAAGGGACCAAGTCCAACACCCCTCCCTAGGATAGTGGTGAAGCTACTCGAAGCACTTGGACCTTCGGTAGACTGCTAGAACCATAGTTAGTGAGGTGGACCAATACCTCTCCCACCTCTACCCTGCTTAGGGGGTGAGGGAAGAGTTATCCCCACCCCACCTTGGTGCCCTTGATCCCAGGTTGGTGGCAGGGAAGGGACATCCTGAAGAGAGCAATCAAAGTGATCAGACACTCTGTACCTGTCTCCGTCGCATTACTATAAGCGCACGCGCCGGCGGCAATGCATTTGTTTTTTGGCGCGGTTGCGTCCGCTGGTCACCGGCACTATACGCTAGGCATAAACACTGAAAGTGCTGTGCCGTCTCAAACAGGGAAAACATGCAATTTTGTCCAGGGCAATATGCGAAACAGACCTCAATGCATTGAAGTGTATGTGTGTATACAGTTAGGAGGTCCGAGAATAATTGGACACCTGAACACAATTTTCATAATTTTGGCTCTTTACTATCGCCACCGAGCAACCAAAATTTTCCTCCATTTCTCATCTTCCCTCGACACGAAGTCACCTGCATCATCCCCTCAATAGATCCCTTCCTTATTCTTCCCTTTCGCCGCTCGTCCATCCTTCCTCCCTTGACATTCACCTTTCATAATTACAAGGGTGTGAACAAAAATCTTGTATGAAACGTTTGTATGATTGCAACAATTTTCATACATCACAGATCCCCTTAGATATCGAGGGCTCAAATGTATGTACAAATTACACATATCATAATAAATGTTTTCATGTTTTAATACTTGGGTTGAGAATCCTTTGCAAGCAATGACTGCTTGAAGTCTGGAACGCAATGAACATCACCAAACGCTGGTTTCGTCCTCCTCCTTTTGTGATGCTTTGGGCCAGCCTTTACATTCTGGCAGCTGTCTTCAGTTGTTGGTTGTTCGGTGATGTTCTTTTCTCTGCTTCTTTTCTTCTGCTAATGGTTTTGGTCTTCAAGCATAACATGTGAATGCATGCCTCGATCTGGGTTTGAGATCAAGTGATTTGTGCCTGCTGGCCATTGTAAATATTCCAATTCTTTTATTTTGATCTTCTCTTCTAAAAAGACTCATGGGTTTGCCTTTTGCAGTATGTTTTGGGTCATTGTCCAACATCAACTTTGCTGAATTTGGCTGATTCTGAGACAGACAATATATCCCTATACACCTTATCAGAATTAATTAGACGGCTGTCTATACGACTTGCTTGGTGAGGGGTCGCAAGTGAGGTAGGAGATTGAGCGGGGGAGGGAGTGGATGAAGCACTGATATTACGCTCTGTCTGTCTTTTGTCACACACCAATCATCCAATACACACCGTACTAGTGACTCCCCAGTGCCTTGGAAGCCATGCATGCCCCAGCCTCACAATCACATGACACTTGCCCCACCATGTTTTTAACAGATGATGGGTATCTCTTCGATCTTTGAGCTTGCCGTTCCAAGCCTTCTCCATACTTTTCTCTTCATACTTTTCTTCCCATCAGTCTGGTACAATGTGATCTTAGTTCTCATCTGTCCAAAGAATGCTGTTTCCAGAACTGTGGCTTGGGCCTTTTTGATAATGTTTTGGCAAAGTCTAAGCTAATGGCTCTAACTGAATCGGCCTTTCTTTCTCTTGTGGCTTTTGAATGGTTTGCAACCTTGTGGGTAACCACGCGTACTTTTTGCTCTCGGAGTCCTGCCTTCCTCTTTATAGTGGAACTTGGATAAGTTACATAAAACCTACGTCCGTAGGGTAAAGTGGAAGGGAATCAGCTGGAGTTCTTCACTTGGCGTGATGGTTGTGAAGGTGTTTTTTTTTTGCTTGTAAAAAACCTTTCCATGTAAAGGATCCGACGTCATCCCCCAATGGTATGTCTTTCCGTGGACGGTCGAAGCCTTTTTTTGTGTTGCACAGAGCTCCACATGTATACTTTGTTTTTTTTCAGAATGGTGACCAAACAGTTTAATTTGGCCCTCCTAAATGTTCTATCTCCTTCCTCAGTTCCGCTAACGCTCACGATGTGGATTTTCTTTTCTTTTTTGCATTCTTTTGCAACCTATGCCTTGTCCTTGGATGCCCCTTTTGCCTCACTTGTCATTGAGACTCCTTACCCTCTCCTTTGACCCGCATGTTTGGGTTTCACCTGCAACAGCCCATCCATGCAAGTGCCACTCCTGGATTAATTACATTCACACCTCCAATTTATTCCCCGGCTTTAACTTGATGATAAATAACGGAATATAGAGCCCACACTCTGTCCATGAACAGAGCCTCTTTGAAGTCAATTGTGCATTACTTTTGGTCCCTTGAAAAAGAGGGGGCTATCACTATTAAAGAAGTGTCATTTTTTCCTAACAAAACCCTTCCTCCATTTGGATGTGAGAACCACCTCAAATTAAAGCTGATAGACGTGCACTTTAAAAATAGTAGCCCATATTCATTATTTAAAAACTGTTAACTTGGATTGGATTTTATTTTGGTAAGCACGCGAAATAACAAAACTTGTATCCAATGTCCATTATTTCCCGCACTGTCAATGTGTGAGATGGACATCCAGCAGTTACACATTGGATAAGCATGAGATTCTGTCTGGCCGTCTCATGCATAGCAGGCCACGTCGAAGGAACTTTTATATATACTGTAAGCCTATTCCTATTTAGCACCATGATCACCCTTTCTCCACCACGAATGGATATCGCGCGCATCCTATGGGATGAACACCGCTGGACTACCCTCGTATGCTTCCTGGTGCTTCTGTGTCCTTCCGTACGCTTTGGTACTTGAAGCCTTTGCTGTCCTCTTTCTGGTTTCCCTTGCCTGCCGCCGCCATGCCCCCCGCTATGGTGTGGAGAGAATCAGACAAGGGGGGGAGTAAGTTGGTGTGGGGGAGGGGGGGTAAGGGGGGGCTTTCATTTCAAGGGTGCTTCATCAATTCTCCTGCTGGGCATAAGCGCCTTCCATTTCATCTAGGATCCTTGGTCTGCAGATGGTCCCTGGCTGACCCTACTTCTCTTAATGGTTCCCATGCATTGAATCACACCATAGATGTCCAACGGATGTTTTATCTTACATGGTCTCAACTTACAGCAGTCCGAGCAGTTTCCGCATTTCCATCCCTGGAAAGGTACCCCCCCTTAAGGTGCTTGAGAGGCCATCTATGCTACTTCTGGTGTTTCCTCCTGTCACCCCTTATGGATAACAATGTAGCTGTTGTCCACTCCACAGGGGGAGTTGATACACACTGACTTCTGTTTTCTGGGAGGAAGTGCCAGTATAATACCCGATAATAACAAAATATATATACCTGGGTGTTGGGCCTTGGTAACCCAACCCTGCCCCTAAAACAGGGCAGGTCCCTGATACTGACAAGGTATCACACATCAGCTGCATGTGGCCCCAGCCAGTTATACTCCCCAGGGGCTGTGACACTCACTTGTGTAGTTTTCTTGACTGTCCAATCCCCTTTCTACCTGCCCTCTTCCCTTTCTTCCAGGCTTAAATAGCAAGCTAGGCCCCCCCTCATGAGATAATTAACCCCTCATAAAATGCCTGTACTAAAAAAAAATGTCCGTTTACTACTATACACTTCCTGGTCCACTGTTTGGTAGCCTAACATGAGATTAGCGGGGCTTGAGGCTATTCTACATCCCCTAGTCCTAAGGTATGATTTGTACATTGGTACGACCCCTGGGAGGTAGTTTAGGCCAAGTGGTGGGAACTTCTCCAGAGCCCTCCAGTTGGCCATCAACAGGTCAGGTGTTCCAGGTATATATCCCCTGCTTCAGGCCTAAGCCGTTACCTCCCTTCACTCGACCCCCCCTTTCGCGTCCTTCTCCCCACTCCCGCATTTTGCTCCTCATTTTCCCAGCGTCTTGGTGGCTGAGCCATGATTTAGCCACCTGTGGCTGGAAGCAGGGATTTCCCTTCCTTAAAAAACTTGACCTGTGGTGTTGGCCTTGAGCACCTGGAGTTGGCACACCTCGGGTTAGTAGCTTGTTTCTACCCGGTGTTACAATAGGATAAAGGAGAGAGAGAGCTGGGTTTCCATTTCCTTCCTCCTTCCACATGCGGCTCTCCAAGTTGCTATCCTATCACCCGTTGAGAATAAACTGCAACCAACCCCCATTCCCCATATACTAGCGCTGACACGCCACCTGCCTTCTTGTAGGGTTGCCAGGTGGCTTCTTCTTCTCCAAAAATACTGACACCATGGTGAAGGTGCGAACGCAAGCTCGAGAGAGAGAGAGAGAGAGAGAGAGAGAGAGAGAGAGAGAGAGAGACTTACACTTAAAACAAACAAAAGTATGTGACATTATCACACAGGTGAAATAATTACAATGGCAGTGGTCCAGACTAATCGCAAAAATAAATGGCCATCGTTGGACAGGGGTGCTAATCAACTGGATTCCAAGGGATGTCAAAGGACCAAGACGGCCAAAAAGGAAAGATGCGATGAAAATGGGCACTCACAGGGCTCAAAAAGTTCATTAGTGACTTTTAATTCTATATCAATGTTTCGGTTCTCAAAGGAACCTTTCTCAAGACATGTCTTAAGGCCTTTGACTGACAAATGTTTTCTTCCCAATCTCCTACACTTTGACAGGTTTCACCCCTCGCCTATGGAAAAAAGTCAACTAGTGAGGGTGCAGAGGGTGGTAAGCGACACTACACTAGGAGAAGATATATCCGAACAGATGGTGAGGAAATTGGAGGAAAGAGGGTATTCATGTGATCTATTGAGGAGACACTTAGAGAAGGTCATAAGGTCACATTATTTACTGCGTTATGATAAGGAATCTAAAGATAAGGGAGCTAGAGAAGGGGTTCCGTTTGTGCCTACCTATAACCCTTAAGTACTAAGATCCAGCATGTAATACGCCAACACTTGTAGATCCTTGAGTATGACCCGTCTTTACCAGGGATTTTCAAAGAACCACCACTATTTTCGTTTTTAGAATAACTTAAGTATACAGAAGAGATTGATTAAGATGGACTTGGGCACACAGAATGTATCCAACCAGATGTTTTGATGACTTCAAACTTAGGACTTTGCCCTGTTTGTCATGGAGACATTGTAATTGTGAAATGCAACAGTCCAGTGTACAGTATCTTGACCAGATTTTGATTGTCTTAGCTCCCTGCTTTGTTGCTTGTTACCTATTTAGACCCCATTGAGGGGCACCCCAAGTTGCAGGTTTCTGAGAATGTCCTCACATTGTTATAGTATCATTAGAGTGAAACTCTTTTCGTATCCGCATGGCCTCGAGTATAAAATCAGGGGTTATTATACCTGCAATTTGATTTTGTTATTAATCTCTGACTACAAGAGCCATTAAAAAGAGAGTAGCGGAACATAAAACCTTGAACAGCAAGGCTTGGGCCACCAAGGAGGTGCCCAATGATTCCGATGGGCGCACATTTTAAGGCCATAGGACATAACACGAGCTAACTACAGTTCCAAATTATTGACTCTGTACCACCTCTCAAGGGGGTGGGGACGGAGTCTCATTCCTGACACAACCTGAGACTAAATGGATTATACAGGCTAGACTGTAGAGCTCCAAAAGTACTCAATGAGGACTATGAGCGGATCCACTTCCTATTACTAGCGTGACAGGGGTGTCAGTTAGTGTACAATACTGTACTAATGCCATTATGTGTCTCACATGTAGACCCCAATCTACACCATCAGGAGAGTAGCAGCATCACTAAAGTGAATATACTTCCTTCTATCCTATTAGCCGGAGCTCCTTGGAGTAGCGTTCTGGAATACCTATTGTATAAGCGAAGATTAGGGTGGTCACAACGCTGCTGTGTCCGGGTTTGGTGGTTTGGATCCGAGTGGCTACACACAGTAGAAAAAACATATATATAGTTCAGTTTTCACACAAACATTGGATTAGTCCTTATTAAGTAGTTTAATTTTTGAGGTGAATTTTCATTTTGTATTTTTTCTTGGCTTTATCCTGTTTTTCCCCTCCCCTCTTTGTTTATCCTGTAGGATTATGAGTTTTTGTTTTTCATTATTCCCCTTTTTTCCCTCACCAATATACGTAATTCACCTCTGATGTACTGCGTCTGATTGATGTTCTGTTATTTTTATCATTATTAATTTTTATTTTTTTTTAATCAAAATTCCTGCATTTTCCCTATTTGTGACTTGTTGGCTTATGGTCAGCTTCCTTTAGGGTCTGCACTCATATAATTAAAGAAAGTCAGCTTTCATTTAGTATTAACCCTCGGGCTACACTAATCCTAGATTCCAACAATAGGACTTTTCTATTCACAGTATTTTTTCTTCTCGTATCTTGTACCTAATATCCCATGATAAACATATTTCATCCATATCATGAACAAACTCTCTTGTTAGTCATTTACAACCTATTTGGAATTATCTAATCAATACTGAGGAGTGAAACATTATATAGGTGTAAGATGCAGCCATCAGTATCCGATCACTTGCCTGGGTAAAAACTAAGGAATCTCACAGTAAATGCCTCAACATTTCTGTGAGACTCCTAATGGCCCATTGGGTTAACACAGCTTTGATTGGGACTGCAGGGACCCCCTGCTGTGTTAATCCGATGGGCCATTAGGAATCTCACAGAAATGTTGAGACATGTTGAGGCATTTACTGTGAGATGCCTTAGTTTTTACCCAGGCAAGTGATCTAATACTGGTGGCTGCATCTGTAGACGTTTATTGCTATTGCTTTAATTCTGCCGCTTTTGCAGAGTGATGTATCACCTTGACAACGGCTGACTCGGGGCCCGACGCGACACCACAAGAAGTGACAACATCATAGCAGGACGGTGTACCCTCTCGTGTTGGTCCGGAAGCTTAAAACCCTGGGCGTTTGGGGCCCTTTTTGCCTTAAAAAGGATGTGATGATCAAGTCTCCTTGCATGGTAAGAAAGAAGGACCAGGAGCGTTCCTGGAGACTCATGGTCTGTGCTATTTTTTCTGATCCATGGAGGAGTTCAGCAACAGTGATGTATCACACAGGGGGACTATACTAGTGTCCCAGGGCATATACTATAAGAGGATCTAGATGGAGTACCACATGGAATTGTTCCAATCTATTTGGACTTTGATGAATATATACAAATTACACCATTACTGCAAGTTGAAAGGCTTATAGAACTTGTGGATCAGTCTAGTTAGGATTTAATAGGAGTATGTTCGATGGATTATGGAACGCCCCGCCAGAACATAGTGCAAAACTAAGATACCACTGCAGACCATAGAAGGGGCACAGATCCCAGAGGGACATGTATTGCTTGTTACATCAGAATTCTTCATATCTTTTGTGGTTGTTTATCTTTGCCTTTGTAAACGTTTTCTCACCTGATTTACAAAAACAAATTCTGCTATATTCCCATTGTTGTATTTTTACTACTTGTATTTGGCCCATGTGGGAAGGTGAGCAGGGAATATCCAGCACCTTTCTGAAACTTGTGAGTACCTTGCTTATAGATCTATGGGAGAGTTATATACTTTATATGTAACCCCCTATGGGATTATTAATTTCACTTAAAAGGTTAAGGGCCTTAAATGGTTAACACTATGTGCTTGGAAAGTGTAACTTCTCTCTCCCATCAAATGGTACAGGGTTACTAGGCACAAACCTTAACCATGCCCACCTTCTAGAAGGTGTCCAGCCTGTCACCTGGTATATAATAACTTTGTAGAACACAAACCACTCCCCCTGTAGGCATGGTTACCGGTGATGTCACTAGTAGATATATATAGTGAAGCTAGAAGATTTATGACCCCGGAGTAGTCACAAAGGAAGAGTATCACTGTATAAATAAAGTGTAAATCATGTTTTTGTGTAGAACTATATGTATTAAGGATGTCTGGTCCCCTTTATTACTTAAAAGTTAGGGAACGTGCCCCTTTTAGTCATGGTTCCCATGGTTCCAGTGGTTCGAGGTTAGTCCCCTGCCCTGGAAGAGGGAGGATGCGTGGTACTCTGGGGGGAATCCTATTAAATAAAGGGTTCCTGAGCACTGCGGGATTGGCCCATACTGACCAGTTCTAAATGCGAGCCCCTTCTGATGCCTCTGGATTAGTAGGGTACTGCTCGGAGTCATGGGATATGTATCCCTGGCGATGGAAGTATCTCTACCACGGGTCCTGGTGGGAAGGAAGCAAATCCAAACGTGAATACTATGGAAACCCAGTGCTAAGGGTACCAAGTCCAGAACCTCCCTAGGATAGTGGTGAGAGCACTTGGACCTTCTGAGTAGAGCTGCTAGAACCATAGTTAGTGAGGTGGACCAATACCTCTCACCCTGCTTAGGGGGTGAGGGAAGAGTTAGCCCCACCTTGGGTGCCCTTGATCCAGGGTGGTGGCAGGGAAGGGACCATCCTGAAGGAGAGCAATCAAAGTGGATCAGACACTCTGTACCTGTCTCCGTCGCATTACTATAAGCGCACGCGCCGGCGGCAATGCATTTGTTTTTGGGCGACGTTGCGTCGCTGTCACCGGCACTATACGCGAGGCATAACACTGAAGAGTGCTGGCAGTCTCAGAACAGGGAAACATGCAATTTTGTCCAGGGCAATATGCAGAAACAAGACCTCAATGCATTGAAGTGTATGTGTGTATACAGTTAGGTCCGGAAATAATTGGACACTGACACAATTTTCATAATTTTGGCTCTTTACGCCACCACAATGGATTTGAAATGAAACAACCGAGATGCAATAGAAGTGCAGACATTCAGCTTTAATTCAAGGGGTTGAACAAAAATATTGTATGAAACGTTTTGTAATTGCAACAATTTTCATACACAGTCCCCTTATATCAGGGGCTCAAATGTAATTGTACAAATTAACACAATCATAAATAAAATGTTCATTTTTAATACTTTGTTGAGAATCCTTTGCAGGCAATGACTGCTTGAAGTCTGGAACGCATGAACATCACCAAACGCTGGGTTTCCTCCTTTGTGATGCTTTGCCAGGCCTTTACTGCAGCTGTCTTCAGTTGTTGGTTGTTCGTGGGTCTTTCTGCCTTAAGGTTTGTCTTCAGCATGTGAAATGCATGCTCGATCGGGTTGAGATCAGGTGATTGGCTCGGCCATTGTAGAATATTCCAATTCTTTGCCTTAAAAAACTCATGGGTTGCTTTTGCAGTATGTTTTGGGTCATTGTCCAATCAACTTTGCTGAATTTGGCTGATTCTGAGCAGACAATATATCCCTATACACTTCAGAATTAATTACGGCTGCTTCTGTCTTTTGTCACATCATCAATAAACACTAGTGACCCAGTGCCATTGGAAGCCATGCATGCCCAAGCCATCACACTGCCTCCACCATGTTTTACAGATGATGGGGTATGCTTCGGATCTTGAGCCGTTCCAAGCCTTCTCCATACTTTTTCTTCCCATCATTCTGGTACATGTTGATCTTAGTTTCATCTGTCCAAAGAATGCTGTTCCAGAACTGGGCTGGCTTTTTTCGATATTGTTTGGCAAAGTCTAATCTGGCCTTTCTATTCTTGTGGCTTTTGAATGGTTTGCACCTTGTGGTAAACACTCTGTATTTGCTCTCGTGAAGTCTTCTCTTTATAGTGGACTTGGATAATGATACCTCCTGGAGAGTGTTCTTCACTTGGCTGGATGTTGTGAAGGGTTTTTTCTTTACCATGGAAAGGATCCGACGATCATCCACCAATGTTGTCTTCCGTGGACGTCGAAGCCTTTTTGTGTTGCAGAGCTCACCAGTACGTTGTTTTTTCTCAGAATGTACCAAACAGTTGATTTGGCCACTCCTAATGTTCCTGCTAACTCTCCGATGGATTTTCTTTCTTTTTTGCAGCCTAAGGATGCCCTTTTTCACTTGCATTGAGAGCTCCTTTGACCGCATGTTGTGGGTTCACAGCAACAGCTCCAAATGCAAATGCCACTCCTGGAATTAACTTCACACCTTTTACCTGCTTAATTGATGATGAAATAACGAAGAAATAGCCCACACCTGTCCATGAAACAGCTTTTGAGTCAATTGTTCAATTACTTTTGGTCCCTTGAAAAAGAGGGGGCTACATATTAAAGAGATGTCATTCCTAAACCCTTCCTCCTATTTGGATGTGAATAACCTCAAATTAAAGCTGATAGACTGCACTTTAAGCCCATATTCATTATTTAACTGTAACTTGGATTTATTTTGGTAGACAGCCGAAATAACAAAACTTGTATCAGTGTCCAATTATTTCCGGCACTGTAATGTGTGAGATGGAAGCATCCAGCAGTACATTGGATAAGCAGGAGTGTCTGGCCGTCTCATGCAGAGCAGGCCACTGAAGGACTTTATATAATGTAAGCCTATTCCTAGTGTAGCACCTTTACCCCCACCCTATGTGAGATGATCGCTACCTGTATGCTTCCTGGTGCTGTGCATAGCTGTTGGTATTACTGGAGGCTCTGAGTTGCCCCGCGATGGTGTGGAGAGAATCAGGACAGGCTTTCAGGGTGCTTCATTCTCTGCTGGCAGCGCCTCCAGTCAGCGAGGATCCTGGGTCTGCAGGATGGTCCATGCTGACACTTCTCTTATCCCAAGGCAGTGAATCACACACATAGATGGTCCAACGGATGTTTATTACATGGTCTCAGAACTTACAGCAGTCCGCATTCCCTGGAAGGTTACCTTAAGGCTTGAGGCCCATCTATGCTCCCTTCTGGTGTTCCTCCTGTATCCCCTTATGGGATACAATGTAGCTGTTGTCCACTCCACAGGGGGAGGGAAGAGACACACTGACTTCTGGGAGAGTGCCAGTATATACCCTGGGGGTTGGGCTTGTAACCCTGCCCCATAACAGGGCAGGTCTGATACTGACAGGTATCACATCAGCTGCATGTGGCCCAGCCAGTATACTCCCCCAGGCTGACACTCACGGGTTGTTGCTAGGCCAGCCCCTTGATACAGTAACTGTATCCAGGCTGTAATAGCAAGCTAGGCCCTCATGAGATAATTAACCCCTCATAATGCCTGTACTTAACAGGACTTACACTGTGGGGAGCCTAACAGGAGAGTAGCGGCTGGAGGCTATGCTACACTAGTCCTAAGTATTGATTTGTACATGGGTACCCCTGGGAGTTTAGCAAAGTGGTGGGCAACTCCAGCCCTCAAGTGCCATCAACAGGTCAGGTGTTCAGGATATCCCTGCTTCAGCACCGGTGACTCATTCAAAGACAACACAGGTAGCTCCTTAGCACAGGGGGCTCAATCAGTGTCCCAGTCTTGTGGCTGAGCCACTGATTTAGCCACCTGTGCTGAAGCAGGGATTTCCTTAAAACTTGACCTGTTGGTGGGCCTTGAGCACTGGAGTTGCACACCTCGGGGTTAGTAGCTTGTTGCTACCGGTGTGTACAATAGGAGAAGGAGAGAGAGAGATGGGTTTCCACATGCTGCTCTCAGAGTTGCTATCACCCTTTAGAGAAAGAAATGAAACCCCCATTCCAATATACTAAGCACGCCACCTGCCTTCTTGTAGGGGTGCCAGGTGGCTTCTCCAAAAATACTGAACACAATGGTGAAAGGTGCGACGCACTCGAGAGACATGCCCACCCCTCTCACCTCTCTCTGCTCCATGCTGATTCCTTATCTCCTTAGCCCCACCCCCAGACACCTGACACCTCCTCCTGATTGGCTGCATTACCGAGCAGCAGCCAATCAGGATGAAGGAAGCCGCCCAGCCCCCTAGAAACTGCCCTGCTCTCTCCCTGCTCGGGGAAATCCCCCCCAAGCCAGTCAGGTCACTATGTCCAGAGAGGTAATACCGGTATACACATACATGTACAGAGAGGTAATACCGGTATACACATACATGTACAGAGAGGTAATACAGGTATACACATACATGTCCAGAGAGGTAATACAGGTATACACATACATGTACAGAGAGGTAATACCAGTATACACATACATGTACAGAGAGGTAATACCGGTATACACATACATGTACAGAGAGGTAATACAGGTATACACATACATGTACAGAGAGGTAAAACAGGTATACACATACATGTACAGAGAGGTAATACCGGTATACACATACA